>JAJIBD010014061.1:0-33784 GCA_021461705.1 Cryptotis parvus
GGACCATGTAAGGGTGCTGGGGATCAAATCTATTGAGTCACAAAAAAGCAAAACAAATGCCTATTGGGAGTATGAACTCTCCATCCCTACAGCATAAATTACTTTAGAATTTGTGATTAGAAAACTCTTGGCTTTGATGCCTATTCACTCAGTGATAAGCTTATGAAAATGAGGGGCGTTTTGTGCCTGACCCTAGAGACGCAGTCAGGGGTTAAGGCACTTGCCTTTTACGCAGCCTGGACCCCCTGTGCACAGTTTGCTGGCACCGCAGATGGTTTCCCCCAAGCATTTTCGGGTGACCTAAGGCAGGGCTCGAGCCGGTGTGAAGCTCCTTAAACTCAAATTGGCTTCCCCTTAAAGCAAAACCAAATCACCAGGAAACTTGAGACGGTTCCATCAGAACAGCTGAAGCAGTTCTCAGAGGGTGCCAGATGCTTTGATGAAAAGCAGATTCCTTGGGGCCGGAGGCGACCAGCCTTTAGCCTTGGTAGGGCAGAATTTGCGTTCCACACGCGCGGGCGCGGCCTGCATTAGCCGGCCTGGGGTCCGATCCCCGCATCCCATATGGTCCCCGGGCATCGCCGGGAGTAATTCCTAGGTGCAGAGCCAGGGGTAACCCCTGAGCATCGCCGTGTGTGATCCCAAAAGCAAAAAAAAAAAAAATGCAGATTCCAGCCCGAGGCCCGGAACCTGGGAATCTACATGCCACCTAGATTCCTGCATGTGAGAAACTGAAACCTGAGGTCATCTGCTCAGTCAAAGCTCCGAGCACAAGCGTGAAGCCCTGAAGGGGAGGATTGCAGGGCCACTGAGGCAGGCCTCGGCGCCTGGGCATCCCAACCTCTCCTGGAGCCTCTGCTGTATGGGGAATGCTGGGTCACAAAACAGGGTCCGCTGAGCCGAGGCAGGTCAGATGCAACGAAGGACACCCTCCCAGCTCCCCAGGATCCGTGGGATGCTGTGCTACACCGGTGTACTTCCTTGCTTAGTTATCAAGCTTGCTGCAGAAAAAAAATCCAAGTTGGTTGCGACTTGCCTGGGCTGGGATTCCGAAGCTCTCGGAAGAGGCTCTACGGGCCTGATCCAAGGCAGGACATGAGCGGGTTGCCGATTCAGTCAGAACACGAATCCACAGCTGGAGGGTCGGCGCCAACTGGGGCCCTGAGTCTAGGGGCCCGACAATTGGGTCCCAGGAAGTGCCCAGGTAGAGCAAATAAATGGGGACCGAGATCATTGGGGGCACTGAGGGCATTTTGCTCTCAGATTTAGAAACCGTTTCATGGTGGACCTGCAGCTTCTCTGGGGCTGAAACTGCTACAAGTAGGTCATTTCGCTTCGTTTATAATCCAGGTCCCAAGCCCACCTCCCCACTAAGGACCCTCTCATCCCTGAGCATTCCATCCACTCACGGCGGCGCAGAGGCTGCCAGTGCCGGGTGAGGACTTGCGGGGGTTCTCCCTCCCTCCTGCTGCCCACCGCAGGGTTGCTGCGACCCCACGGAGGTGGACACGCTGGCACTGGGTACCGGAGCTCTCGTCTGCCCTGTTCCGCCAACCTAACAGCCGCTGGGGTGGTGGCAGGCCATAGCTCTGCTCAGGCTCAGCTCCGGGCTGTCTACATCTGAGCCGCGAAACTGCCCCATCTTCACCTCAAGGGGCTGCTGGGAGGGCGGGAGCAGGACCGTGGGAAGGAGCCGTCTGAACCCGTGTTAGTGGTGGCGCAGCCCTCACACCTGCTGTCCTGGCAGGAGGCGCCCCACCAGAGTAAATCCCCTAGGACTAACTCCAATGGCAGGATTTCCACAGGGTCACTCCCAGCCAGCCCTCCCCCCAGGAGAGCCTGCGGCTCTCTGGGGTGAGTTTTTCTCATCCGGCCTCCCTGAGAGAGACCAGAGAACATGACAATTCTCCCCCTCATGGTCCGGGAGTGTCCTGGATTCTGCAGCCATCCTGGGCACCTCACAGATGACGCAGAAGGCCGCAGGGCCCACAGAAGCCAGGGTTACCCCGCCGGCACCCTCCCCAACCCCCATTCTGCTCCCCTTTCTCTTACCGCGGTGCGTTGTGGGAAGTCTGAGAAGCCATTGGCCTCTGGGTCCTTCACAATTGTCCAGTCCAAAGACCGAAGCCCGGCCAGGGTGCTGAACGTGTTCCTGTAAGGCAGGCAGAGGGGGCGCCGGGCTCACTGCGGCTGGGAGGAAAGGGACCAGTAGGGCCTCTCTTGGGCAGTGAATGGCTCACAGGGGCCCGGGGTCCTGGCTCTCTCTGCAGAACCCTCCATCCCCCAGAGATCTCAGGCCTGTAGCTTGTCAGACATCTGGAAGGAATCCACTCGCCCCAGCTCCCAGAGATCCAGCTGTGAGAGCAAAGGGAGGGGAAAGCAAGCCCCACCTCCAGGGCACACAAACTCAGGAAGGTTTTGTTTTATCTTCCCGGCAGCGCTCAGGAAGCTTACTCCTGGCTCTGCTCTCAGTATTTACTCTTGGTGTTGCTCAGGGGGACAATTTGGGATGGGATGCCAGGGATCGAACCTGGATTGGCGGCGCAAGGCAGACATCCTACCCCTGCGCACCCTCCGGCCCCTCAGAGAAGAGGACAGCCCCTGGGGAGAGGTCACCAGCGCCAGCCTGGGTGGAAGAAAGAGAACAGGGTGCAGAAATAGCCAGACAGGCCCCAGGAAACAGCCACAGGAACCCATGGAAACAGCGGAACACCAGCCCTGAGGGCAGGCAGGTTCCTCCAGTGTGGCCCCACTGTCCCTGTGGTGAAGGTGTGGTGATGGCGGTCCTGTGTGAGCGACCCTGCGTGAAGCGACCCTGTATGAGGTGACCCTGTGTGAGGTGACCCTGTGTGAACTGGGCCTGTATGAGGTGACCCTGTGTGAGGTGACCCTGTGTGAAGGGGGCCTGTGTGGGGTGACCCTGTGTGAATTGGGCCTGTGTGAGGTGACCCTGTGTGAACTGGGCCTGTGTGGAAGTGACCCTGTGTGAGGTGACCCTAAGTGAGGTGAGCCTGTGTGGGGTGACCCTGTGTGAGGTGAGCCTGTGTGAAGTGACCCTTGTGTGAGGTGAGCCTGTGTGGAGTGACCCTGTGTGAGGTGACCCTACGTGAGGTGAGCCTGTGTGGAGGTGACCCTGCAGTGAGGGTGAGCCTGTGTGAGGTGAGCCTGCGTGAGGTGAGCCTGTGTGAGGTGAGCCTGCGTGAAGGGTGAGCCTGTGGAGGTGACCCTGCGTGAGGTGAGCCTGTGTGAGGTGAGCCTGCGTGGGAGGTGAGCCTGTTGAGGTGACCCTGCGTGAGGTGAGCCTGTGTGAGGTGAGCCTGTGTGAGGTGACCCTGTGTGAGGTGAGCCTGTGTGAGGTGAGCCTGTGTGAGGTGAGCCTGCGTGAGGGTGAGCCTGTGTGAGGTGACCCCTGCGTGAGGTGAGCCTGTGTGAGGTGAGAGTCTGTGAAGCAGTCCTCTGTGACATGCCACTTCATAGACTAGTCTAAAGCCTACCAGGAAAACTTAGGAGTCCAGCCCCAGGATATGCCAGGAAAACATTCAGCAATTCACATTAACAAGCATCTGTCACTGTCAAACACCCACTGGGCTCAAAGTCTAGTGTCCGACACTGGAGTCTGGGAAGAACGTAGTGACCCCAGTTCTGCCCGGAAGTGCAGAGCCAGTACCACCCGCTGTCCCTTGGGTAGGGCCCTGGTCAGCTGCAGGCTTTCGGAGGGAGCGGTAACCCCACAGCGCGCAGAGGCGGTCTGGAGTCTTCCTGGAGGGAGGGACTATCTGAGGGCACGCCTGAGGCCAGGGCTGTTGAAAGCAGAGACCCAGGAGCCGGGCAGTGCTGGGAGCAGAACTTGAGGCGGAGGGAACAGGAAGTGACATACTTGTCAAGCTGAAACCAGCCGGTCTACCTGGAGGCCAGCACCCACCAAGGCCCGGCCTAGGGGGCCCAGGAAATTCAGCAGCAGGAAACAGCAAGTGGCTAAGAGGAAACAGTCTCTGCTCCAGGAATTCTGGGGGGAAAGAAGCATCGACCCATGCCCAGCCACCAGCTGCCCCCCAGGGACATCAGGCAGCGTCTCCAGAGACATCGGGCTTGTGCTGCTATGTCTGCAGGGACTCCTGAGACATGCCAACAGCTGGAACACACAGGCCAGCCTGCTGCATCCCTGGGCATCTGGCTCCAAGGTGGCACCTCTGGGCTAAGCTGCACCGTGCCGTTCCGTCATAACAAGGCAGGGGCACACGCAGGCAGAAGCAGCGGAGGCTTCCAGACAATGGCGCCCTCACTGGGGCTCCCACACGCGAAGATCCTTCGCCTGAGGGAACCGGCCTGACTTTTACTCTGCTCCTCCAGAACCGTGCAGCCCAGACCACCTCGCCACCGCGGGACTGACCCTTGCTAGGAAGAATCCCTGTCCAGGACACGCCCAACAGACTGGTGCTGTGAAGCTGCGAAGGGACAGGACCAGAGTACACACACACACACACACACACACACACACACACGCCTTACGCACACACACACACACCCGCACACCTACAGACACAGACACACACACACACTGGTATTGTGGAAACTGCAAATGACAGGACCAGGGTACAGGTACACACACACACACACACACACACACACTGGTATTGTGAAGCTGTGAATGACAGGACCAGAATGTACAGGTACCACACACACACACACACACACACACACTGGTGCTGTGAAGCTGCGAATGACAGGACCAGGGTACAGGTACACACACACACACACACACACACACACACACACTGCTGCCCCATTTCTCCCAGTTCTACACACACACAAACATGGACATACACACCCCTCCCCGGCTGTCCACTTCTCCTTGCTTCCTACACACACACACACACACGCACACACTTCTCCCGGGTTCGTTCCTCACACCACTAGTTGCTCCCACCCAGTCCCTGCACAGAAGTGGGGCTGGCCTTGGGGCTATGCTACAGGGGCAGGCGCAGGCCTGGGATTATCCTGAGATTGGGGGAACCCTTTGGAGTCCTGGTCCCCAGGACCCACCTAGCCCCTCGCGCTCACCCTCCGAGGCCAGCGCCTGGATCTTCAGTCCCGACCCCCACCCCACCGCGCTCACCCTCCGAGGTCAGCGCCTGGATCTTCAGTCCGACCCCCACCCCACCCGCGCTCACCCTCCGAGTCCAGCGCCTGGATCTTCAGTTCGACGGCGGGTCTTCCAGGTACAGCTCGCGGGTGGTGGAGACGATCTGAATACCGTGAATGAGGTCCACGATGGCATCACAGCGCAGGACCTGGCCCGTGGCTCGGGGGCGGGAGCAGGGCTCAGTGGGCTTACTCTGCGCCCCGGCCCCGGAGGAGGGAGCCCCTACTCCCCAGCAAGGGCGGGGCTCGCCCAACTTCGCTGCCAGGGCTGGAAAAACTGCTATGCCCGGCCCCTCATCTGTTAATCTTGGCCTGGAGCCCGCACCAGTGCCAGGATTTGAAGCAGGGTCACGGCTGAGCCTCTGCACCATCTCACTGCCGGGATGCTGTCCAGGCTGGAGGCATCACCCAGAGCCCCAAAGCCTTCTCTGGTGGCAATGCTGGTTTCACAGGGAAACAGGCCAGCACCCGAGAATGGGAGTCAGGTGCCGTCTGAGGGAAACCCCACGCCTGGGAAGAGCGTAGTCAAACAAGCCAAGGGGAGATGTGAGTGGCTCCAGTTTCTCTGGGCATTTAACAAGACCTGAGGTGAGGTGGGTCAAATCTGGGATGTGGGGGGGCAACTGCCATCCCCTGAAGTGAAACCTGTCAAGATGTACGGGCGCGGCGCAGCAACACGGGACAGACCAGAGCCCACCAGGAGAGAGGGACAGAGGGGGCAGGAGGAGGCCTCAGGCATGGGTGCTCTCAGCCCCTGAGAACCAGGCTCCCTTCTCGACCGCGCCCTCGGGCCCTTACTGATGTCCTCAGCGAGATGATGCTGGTCAGGCGGGCTGGGCGGCGGGCGTGGCACCACGGCCCTCTGTGAGCACTGCTTGTCATCGTGCCCAGCCTTGGCTCGATGCTGGCCACCTCGGCCGCGTGGAGCGTCCTGGGTGAGGAGGACAGGAGTTTAGTCTCGGGGCCTCCCAGAAGGCACGGCCAGAACTTTCAGGCAAGGTTGCGGCTCCCCTGGGGTTGAGGGCACCGGCCAGGCAGGGCGGGCTCCTGAGTCCTCAAATCAGAGGAGAGAAACAGGCTTACTCAGGGCGAGGGACTCCCCACACCGAGCGCCAACCAGGAGCCCCGACCCTGAGCGCCCCTCAGAGCTCATGCCCCTGTGGATAAACAGTCCCACGGGGGCCAGGAGCGGCCCCGCACCTACCGCTCCCTGCTGAGCTCCAGCCCCTCCACTCCCAGATAAATACGTCCCTACCTGGACGGGGCAGAGCCTAGGCACCGCAGGAGAGCCTGGCAGCCCCCCAACGCACAGAGCTGATGCGGCCCTGGAGCCGGGAAGGCAGTAAGACAGGTCCGGGTGGCCTCGCCAGGAAGGGAGGGAGAGAGAGCCAGCATGGGAGAAAGAAGGGCCGAGGTGGGCAGGGGTCTTGGGGCCAGCACCTCAGCACTCAGCAGCCACAGGGAGATCCTAGCGGGTGAGCCTTGGGAGTTAAGGGCAGAGACTCTGCTGGCCTGAGCCCTGCTACTTTAGAGATGGGCCAAGGGCGACCGCACCCTTAGGCCAGGGTCAGGCAGGGCCCAGAGCAAGGCCCTGAGTGGGAAGAAAGTGCCTCAAAAGCAAAAGACCAACTGGAGCCGAGCTAGGGGAGAGGGGGTGTGAGGGTCAGGGGGTGGGCAGGTGGTGAGGTCAGGGGTGGCGGGTGTGAGGTCAGAAGGCAGGCTGTGAGGTCAGGGGTGGGGGGTGTGAGGTCAGAAGTGTGGTGGGTGTGAGGTCAGGGGTGGCGAGGTGTGAGGTCAGGGGTGGGTGTGAGGTCAGGGGATGGGTGGGTGAGAGGTCAGGGACGGGCAGGTGTGAGGTCAGGGGTGGGCGGGGTGAGGTCAGGGTGGGTGTGAGGTCAGGGGTGGGTGTGAGGTCAGGGATGGGTGGGTGTGAGGTCAGGGGCAGGCGGTGTGAGGTCAGTGGATGGTGTGGAGGTCAGGGGTAGGTGAGTGTGAGGTCAGGGGCAGGTGGGTGTGAGGTCAGGGACAGGCGGTGTGAGGTCGGGGGCGGGCAGGTGTGAGGTCAGGGGTGGGTGGGTGTGAGGTCAAGGGACAGGCGGTGTGAGGTCAGGGATGGCGGTGTGAGGTCAGGGGTGGGTGAGTGTGAGGTCAGGGCAGGTGGTGTGAGGTCAAGGGATGGGCGGGGGTGAGGTCAGGGATGGCGGTGTGAGGTCAGGGAACAGGCGGGTCAGGCCAGCCGCTGCACCCAGGGAGCCGCGACTGCTCTCAGGGAGCTTGTCTGACCAACACTGGGCATGTGTGGGGTCGGAGGCTCAACGCAGTGTTATTTCTGTGGCAGTTCACTGCACTTGCCCTTTGTGGAGTCTCCAAATCTTTGGAGTTCTGGGCATTCACACAACCCTGCAGAGACTGGCTGGTGCCAAAACGGACCCGACCAAGTGGCGGCCTGGTGCCAAGCATCACTGCCAAGGCCCAGATGAAAGAGCCAGGGGAACCTCACTTCAGCTCAGCTTGTCAGTGAGCCAAAACCTCCTCTGAAAGACAAACCCTCGAAGAAAGAAAAAGACCACACCCGATCACGCACGGCTGCCCCGCCCGGCATCCCACCCTCGACCACACAGAGTCACGGCACAGGGCCCGGACTCCCACCCTCGACCACACACGGTCACGGCACAGGGGGCCGGACTCCCACCCTCGACCACACAGAGTCACGCTTTGGGACCGGACTCCCACCCTCGACCACACACAGAGTCACGGCACAGGGGCCCGGACTCCCACCCTCGACCCTACAGAGTCACGGCACAGGGGCCGGACTCCCACCCTCGACCACACACAGTCACGGCACAGGGGCCCGGACTCCCACCCTCGACCACACACAGTCACGGCACAGGGGCCCGGACTCCCACCCTCGACCACACGGTCCACGGCACAGGGCCGGACTCCCACCCTCGACCACACACAGTCACGGCACAGGGGCCCTGACTCCCACCCTCGACCACACAGAGTCACAGCACAGGGCCCGGACGCCTACCCTCGACCACACAGGAGTCACGGCAAGGGCCGGACTCCCACCCTCGACCACCCATGGTCGCGGCATAGGGGCCTGGACTCCCACCTCGACCACACATGGTCACGCACGGCTGTCCTCTACCCTACCCTCGACCACACACAACCATGGCACAGCTGCCCAAATTCACACCCTCAACCAAGGCCAATCAACAGAGATGCATAAATAGGCCACAGACGCAGAAAGCACAGTGGCTGGGGCACTTGCCTTGCACGCCGACCCCAGTTCCATCCCCAGCACCCTCTATGGTCCTTTGAGCACCCCAGGAACTAAGCCCTGAGCTCAGAGTCAGGAGTAGCCCCTGAGCGCCATCCAAGTCCCCACAAAACCAACAAAGAAAGTGAAAAAATAAAAGGAACGAAACAGGCACCTCAACTCTCCCTTCAGAGGAACAGGACAGCAAGAGCGTGCCCCAGGGCCGGGACTCCCGGGGTGTCTCCAAACCAGCCCTCACGACTAGGACCCTCCAGCAGGGCCCCAATAAGTCAATCAATCGGGGGAGGCAGAGACCAGCTCCTACTGTCCCGGGAATGCCTGGCACCTCTGGCACCTTCCCCAGTCAAGCACAAACACAGCCTCGGAAAGCCCTAACTCTCGAGGAACTAGATCAAGAGGGACTAGCGTGGAGAGTACCTGAGGAGGACATTCGCCTTTTATGGCTTATCCAGGTTCAATCCCAGCACACAGACAGTTCCCTGAGCCGCACCAGGAGTGGGCCCTCAGCACAGGGCCAGGAGTGGGCCTCAGCACAGGGCCTGGCGTGGACCTCAGCACAGGGCCAGGCGTGGGCCTCAGCACAGTCAGGCGTGGTCTCAGCACAGGCCAGGCGTGGGCCTCACAGCAAGGTCAGGCGTGGGCCTCAGCACAGGGCCTGGCGTGGACCTCAGCACAGGGTCAGGCGTGGGCCCTCAGCACAGGCAGGCGTGGTCTCAGCACAGGGTCAGGAGTGGGCCTCAGCACAGGGTCAGGCGTGGGCCCTCAGCACAGGGTCAGGAGTGGGCCTCAGCACAGGGTCAGGCGTGGTCTCAGCACAGGGTCAGGCGTGGTCTCAGCACAGGGTCAGGAGTGGGCCTCAGCAGGGTCAGGCGTGGGCCCTCAGCACAGGGTCAGGAGGTGGGCCTCAGCACAGGGCCAGGCGTGGGCCTCAGCACAGGAGCCAAGCGTGGGCCTCAGCACAGGACAGGCGTGGGCCACAGCACAGAGCCAGGAGTGGGCCTCAGCACAGGGTCAGGGTGGGCCTCAGCACAGGGCCAGGCGTGGGCCTCAGCACAGGGCCTGGCGTGGACCTCAGCACAGGGTCAGGCGTGGCCTCAGCACAGGGCCAGGCGTGGGCCTCAGCACAGGAGCCAGGCGTGGCCTCAGCACAGGAGCCAGGCGTGGGCCTCAGCACAGGCCAGGCGTGGGCCTCAGCACAGGGCCAGGCGTGGGCCTCAGCACAGGGCCAGGCGTGGGCCTCAGCACAGGCCAGGCGTGGGCCTCAGCACAGGGCCAGGCGTGGGCCTCAGCACAGGGCCAGGCGTGGGCCCCACAGCACAGGGGCCAGGTGTGGGCCCTCAGCACCGGTCAGGGTGGCCCTCAGCACAGGGCCAGGTGTGTGGGCCCTCAGCACGGTCAGGGGTGGCCCTCATCACAGGGCCAGGTGTGGGCCCTCAGCACATGGTCAGGGTGGCCCTCAGCACAGGGCCAGGAGTAGGCCTCAGCACAGGGCCTGGTGTGGGCCTCCAGCACCACTAGGTGCCACCCAGAAACCAACCAAGCAAGAAGAACTAGCTCCAGAAACAGACTGGGATTCCCATGGAAAATATCCTAATGGCTTCACTTCAAAAGTAACAGGAGGGGCAGCTGGAGCGATAGTCCAGCCCTGGGCGGCCTGGGGTTGGCCGGTGCCTATCACCTCTGGCAGGGAGGAGAGTAAGAAACCAGCCTGGAGATAAGCCCCAGCAGGCCTCAGCTCCGTCTAGAGAAGAAAGTGGGTGTCAGCAGAGCGCCCAGCCCAGCCTGCAGGGGATTTCCTGGAAGTGACCCACGTCGTCCCTAGGCAGCTGGAGATAGACTAGCAGAGGCCGAGGGCCAGGCAGCCAGGCTCCAGACACTCCCTCCCATCCACTCTATCGAGCCGAGGCCGGACAGACTCCTGTAGCGACGGTGGCGGGAGGCTGGGAGGTGTTAGCTTACGGCCCGCTTTGCGTTCGGTCACCTGACCCCTTCTGGCACATTTGGGCCGGCTGGGCTGCGCTGTGAAAGCTATCTGTGTGTCCTTGGGCCCTCGTGTCCCTGCGCGGGAAAAGAGAGCGTGTTCACAGGGAGGGACGGGGGGCCCTGGACACCCTCAGCAGAGCCGGGCCAGGTGGGGAGAAGGGTGTCGGCATTAACGCTTCATTTCTGCCCGACTCCCTCAACGTGAACAGTGCGACTCTGGAGTTGGCCCACAGTTAACCACCGGTGTCCCCGCGGCCCCACATACTTTGCTTTAACCTCCGGGACCAAGAGACAAAATCGGGGTCAGGAGTTTGCCTTGAGCGTGGCTGAGCCCGTTTGGTTCCCAGCATCCTGGGGTCCCTCGAACACTGCCAGGAGTAAGCCCAGAGGTGAGAGTAAGCCCTGAGCACTGCTGGGTGGGTGTGGGCCTTCCTCCCAGACAAGGGCCCTGGCTCCCAGACCTGGGGTGCCTGCCCTCCGGGGCACCTATCTCCCACTCAGTCTCTGGGCCTGACACTGATTAAGCCGGAGCCTGCCTGGGGAGGTGGCGCCCACTGGGGTATGGACAGCTCGGTGGGGCAGGAAGGGCCAGAGCTTCACCCTGAGGTGCTACCACAATGGCCTCCCTGTGTGGCCGAGAACAGCTGCCCCCCACACCCACAGACTGACCCTTTGTCCAGCAGGAGACGCTCAAGGGGTCCATCTGTGGGATTCCCAGCTTGTGGTCAGTGGAACTTGGCTTCAGAAATGCGTCCCTAGCAGGGGCCATGGACGGATGGTACACACGGTGGCACCCAGGCCAGGGGTGAGTCCAGCACTGTTGTCTCCCACCCCAACATCATCCATGTCTCCCACCCCCAGCATCCTATATCTGTGTGGCCCTGGGTACCCTTGAACCCGGGGCAGGCCCCCTGTGAAAAATGAGCAAGTGTTGAGGCCTCTCAGCAGGGGATTCTCATGGGCCTCAGGCTCCGCACCTCTCCTGGGCTTCATTTATCACAGGACGGGGCCCTGAGGGGGCTGGGACATCTTTAGAGACACCCCACAGCCTGTAGAGGGGTCCCAGGCGCCCACCGTAAGGCTGAAGGAACTGAGGTCGTGTGCCCTACAGTTATGTGGCTTCCGTCCTCTCACCCACTCCCCAGCCTGGCCAACCCCACCAAAGGCACACGGGCCTCCCAAGGAGCCCAGGTCAGCCCAGGGACACACAGATACAGAGACACATGGACACACGAAGATACAGACCCAGACACCTACAAAGGACATAGACAAATACTCACACACACATACACACACATACACGCAAGTCAGTGAACCACAAGCAATGCCAACACCCACAAGGAAACCATTCCTGGACCCAGCCCACCCACTATCAGCACCCACTTTTTCTGGGGGTGCCACCTCTTCATTCTCAGCTCAGCTACCCCAAGCACTCAGACCTCGGCAGATGGCAAGGCCAGTGACGGCCTGGTCCAGCGGCATGTCCCCCTGAACCCAGAGCCTGACCCCAGCTGCAGGGCTGAGAACTGCTGCCTAGAGACCGCCAGGCAAGCCCTGAGAACCGTCCCCAGGGCCACACAGCGCGCAGCACAGCAGCTGGGGGAGGCCTCCGGGCATCTGTGTCCACTACACAGGTTTGCGTTTCCTGTCATAAGCAGGGGAGTCGAACAACCAACACCTCAGTCCCAATCCACGGCAGCTCAGCTCCCTGCTCGTCCACTGCAACCCTGGCTGGGGCTCACCCATCACCTCCGGGTTACTAGGCCCGGCCCAGAGCGAGCTTGTGGCTGTGGGAATGTCTCCGGGCCTCCCAACAGCCCTGATCCAGACCCTGGTGAGGGCCGACAAGACACAGGGCTCCTGCCTAGCATCGCGCCAACCGGGTCAATCCCCAGCACCGCATGGTTCCAAGAGCATCAGACCTGGGTCTACTGGCTGCCCCAGCTCTAAGATGAAAGCACAGCTCGGAACAGCGCCCAGGGCCTCCCTGTCCTCTTGGGGCTGCCCTCGGGAAGGGGCCAGCAGGTATCCGACCTGCTCCCAGATCCCCTGATACTGCCAGGGAAAGTCACACGGTCTCTAGCCCTCCCGAGAGGCCCCTGGGTCTGGCTCTTTGGTCACTGGCTCTTTTCTTGGGCCTGCTTGGGCAAGGGGCACAGGCTTTGCTTCAACGTGCCCATGAGAGGTCAGCACCCCTCTGCGGAGTGGACACTCATTCCCACCACGAGGGCTTGCTGGGGGTCACCTGCCAAGGGGTGAGCAGAAACTCGTGAGCAGAAACTCTTGCTGTCTGGGTGTCATTCCCAGGCTCTGGGCATGCGTCTGTAGGTGGCCAGCGGGGCAGCTGCTGGCCCCTCCCTCAGCCTGCCCCCACCCCCTAGGAACCCCAGTCCAGACCTTCCAGGCTGTACCCGGCTAGGTTTTCTTTCAAGCAGCTTCTACCATTGGTAGAAATAGAAGGTCGCCGCCGTCTATGGCAGAGAGAACGGGAGACAAACAGAGGCCATGCAGTGTAGCTTCTTTTCTGGGGACTCTGTGGCCTGCAGAGGTCCCAAGCCCACACTCTCGGGGTGGTGGGACAGGCAAACAGTGTCAAGGAATTGGACTGGCCTGCCAGGGTCAGGGGCCAGGGGCGGAGGCAGTGAGTATAGAGCACATGGGTGTGGCTGAGGGAGATGAGAACGTCCTGGACAAGGACGGTGATGGCCACGTGCTTGGGTGCTGAAAATGGTCAAGAGAGGGCCTGGGGTTGGTGGAGTGTCCGCCAAAGAGCGTCCGCTATGCAAGCATGAGGCAGGCACTGCCCACATGCAGCTGTTGTGAGGGACTTCGGTGTGAACCCTGAGCTAGGCCGTGTGCAGGCTCCTGAGGCCGGGTGAGGCCAAGAGCTGTGGCCAGCTGCAAAGGGAAGCAGGAAACGCACAGAGGCGGCAAATTTGAAACGCCTTAAGACTCTTCTTCAAAAGAGAAGAAACGGCCGGAGCAATAGAATGGGGGTAGGGCCTTTGCCTTGCAGGCGCCTGACCTGAGTTTGATCCCCAGCATGCCAGAGGGTCCCCAAGTGTGGCCAGGAGTAATTCCTAGCACTGAGCCAGAGTGACCTCGGAGTGCTGCAGGGGGTGAGCCCAAACCAAAGAAACAAATAGGAAAAGCTGACATGTGGGGTGCCGGGCAGAGCTTTGGCCTCTGTGGGGAGCCTGTTCCCAGCGACACTGCCGGGTCTGAGCTCAGGACACACCCTGGAGGTGAGGGGCATGGCGGAACCAAGGAGGAGAGAACGTGAGAGTGGAAAAGAGAAGTGAGCATTGGGCAGAGGTGGCGGGTGGGGAGAGACAGACCCCGGCCCAGCCACTGAGAAGAGGCAGGGGTGTGGGGGGCAGGGGAGGGAGGGGCCGCAAAGGGCGCAGGAAGGAACCACCGCAGCCCCACTCCTGCGGGGTTCAGGAGGTGCTAACAAGGCCAGCCCCAGGGCCCCACCCGGCAAAATAAACCCGAAACCTGAGTCTGGCACTTCCTGCCCTACTCCTGACCCAGCACACGCCTTCCTGTCCCCTAACCACAGGCCACTGAGCTCCCCAAGCCCAGCCCTGCTCCCCCCCACTGTGGGTGCTCCACCGGCCTGCTGGGCTCTGCCCACCGACAGCCCCGAGTCACCCCAGTGCAGTGCAAGAAGCTCCTCGGTGCTCGCCCCACCCCCACCCCTGCCCGTCCCAGCTTTGGGGACCACACCGGCAGTGCTCAGGGCCTGATTCTCTGGGCTGTGCTCAGGGTCAGTCCTGGCAGTCTGGGGCGGGGTCAGCCACCTGTAAAGAAGCACCCGTGCCAGTGGTCCTGTCTGGGGCCCTGCACACAGGCCCCCCACGGGCGGGTCACGCCCCTCACTCAGGACCCATCTCCCACGACAGACCCCTGGGGACCCCCTGGGAGCGCAGCGTGGCTCACCCACGTCAGAGCCACGCACCCGGCCCTCCTCGGAATCTGCTGACCCCCGTGAGCACCCACAGGGAGAGGACAAGGGTTCCGGGTGCAGCAAACATAGCAGGCAGCTGTGAGGTGCAGAGTACCCAGGATGCGGGGCACAGGTGCAGCGTACCCAGGATGCAGGCACAGCAGTGGCTGGAGACGCCACCCATACCCCAGCAGGCGGCAGGTCAGCACCCACAGCGCCACTACTCAAAGGTCACACGTCCCTTCTCTGACACCCTCCCGCCCACAGAACCCGCCTCATCCCGCAAGGCTGAACAATGTTGGCTGACGGGCCTGTCAGCCTGGCTCCGCCCGGGAATGCAACCCCACTGCCACAAGGGCCCGCCGCCAGGCTCTGTGGAAACCACCCAAGACACCCCTCTCCGGGCATGGCAGCCCACTGGAGAGCCGGCAGCCCCTGGCACCTGATAACCCTCAGCCCCACATCCAGGCACCCAGTGACCTGTGGTATCCAGTGACCCAGGCACCCAGTGACCTCTGGCATCCAGCCCTAGGGACACACTAAGGCCACTGGTGCTGAAATCACGCTGGCCGGGCAGGGACGACCACATGTGACTAAAGGAGGGAGTGGGGCCGGGTGACCCAGACCCCGGAGCTGGGAAGAGAAAGAGGCGGCCGTGGGAGGCCAGATGGCGCCTGCGCGTCCACAGTCCACAGAAAGAAGCAGTTTCTCTTTCCCCTCCCAATTCTCCGCACAATGTCATTCTGCATATGAAAGGCCTTCACAGGGTCGAAGAAACCCCCTTTGCGAGCACTTACTTTTCATTTATTTCTCTTTGGGTTTTGGACCCCACCCGCAGTACTCAGGGCTTACACCTGGCTCTGCCTTCAGGGATCACTCCTGGCTGGGCAGAGGGAGGACCCTCTGGGATGCCGGAGATCAAACCCGGGTCTGGTAGGACACTGGCAAAAGCAAGCGCCTCCCCGGCTGGACTTTCTCCAGCCCCTGGAGTACTGTCAGTAACACCAAGAGCCCCTGGCTGAGCGCCAGCTAGCGAGGGTCAGTTAGGGGCAGTGAGTCAGCAGGAAGCTGCAAGTCTGAGAGGAGAGGACTCGGAGGGCCAGCTCGGCCACCAGCACTGCCCTCCCAAAGGCCCTTCACACTCCTCTACAGTTAGGGGTCCACTAGCCTCGGGCCATCCACTGCTGCTATAAAATCAAGAACATGTCCACCCCACGGTCCATCCCTGGGGGGCAGCCTCAGGTCCCGGAGCACTGCTGGGCATGGCTCTGGTGGTCTGGCTGAGTACAGCCAGAAAGTGACCCTGGGCACTATAGCATCACTTGAGAGACGCCCCCTCCCTGACGCCCCTTAAAATAAGCGAGGACAGAGCCAGGGATGAGGCTCACGTGGGAAAGCACACGCCGTACCTCTGTGAGACCCGGGCTAGAGCACCCAGACCCAATGGCTGCCCCCCAGCAGCAGAGATGGGGACCCCCACAGCAACAGGGTTTCGTTTTCATTGGCAGTGCCTGGGCCCTCATGGTGCAAAGCACATGCTCTACCTAACCACACCCATAGCCCCAATATATTATTTTAACTCAGAAATAGGAAAACGGGCCCAGGTGGCAGTTAGAAGGACTAGAGGCTGGCTTGTCTTGTAAGTTTGAGGTCCCAAGTTCGACTCCCAGGCCTCTCACATACTGCTGTGTGGCCCTAGAGCCCCAGGTACCGCAGGGGCCCGAGCAGCTGAACTGCACCATGTGCTGTTCTAGGGAGCATCTGGCACAGCACCTTAATTCTCCAGCACTGCTGAGAAGTGGGTAAAGCAAGAGGAAGGCCCATGTAAAGTCACCCACTCAGGAAGCCTGACACAACTTTCAATCACTTTGGAATTTGGCCACGACTTCAAAGGATTAAAAAAAATTAAAATGTCCCCCGAGACTCAGGAGAATTTTGCTTTCCTTTGTTTTCTGTCTCAAACACTTCACAAAGAATTCCTGGGCTGGGAGATCGTGGACTCCAGGCTGGGTTAATTCCATTTTTGTAGCCTGTCCACTTGCCCACTCCAAATCTCCCCAAGTCTTCAACTTAAAGTCCTAGAGGACTGAGGGGCTGGAGGGACAGGCCCGTGGACCATCCATCGCTGCTATAAAATCAAGAACATGTCCACCCCGTGATCTTGGGAGGGCTCTTGCCTTGCAGGAGAGACACACCAACATGCCCACATGTGCATACACACACAGAAACACAGACATGCTCTTCTAGTGGAAAATAAAGTTCTGGGGCTGGATGACTGTACAGAGGGAGGGCACCTGCCTTGTATGCAGCCAACCCAGGCTCAATCCCTGGCACCCCATCTGGTCCCCTGAGCCAGCCAGCAGGAATTTCCCGAGTGCAGAGCCAGGAGGCAGCCCCTGAGCATCTCCAGTTGTGGTCCCAGAAAAAAAGCCATAGAGGCAAAAGAGTAGAAACAGCTACCGGGAAAAAAAGCAAACCTTCTCAAGCTCTGCTGACGGGGAGTTCACCGGGAAACTGCAGGGCGGGGGATCCCACAGCCAAACATCTCTGAAAAGACCCTCGAGAAAAGCCCTCACGGGCCGACGGCAGGAAACAAACGCATAGCACAGGCAGGGAGGCAGGCGCTCGCGCCTGCTCTGCTGCTCCGGGATGGCCTCGTCCCTTCCACCTAAAAAAGCTCCACAAACAGAAGAAAACCCTGAGTCCATCAGCCCGTCTCAAAAGGAAAACACAATTAAGAAAGGGAGTGGGGAGGGTATGTGGGGAGAAGGGAATAGGGCCTTAGAATCTCAGAGGAAGTAGCAGCTAACTGCAGGCTTCCTCTTTCCATGCCAAGAGCCAGAAAATGTATAGGGGAACGCGACCCACCCAGGTTCCATCCTCAGCATCCCATAGGGTCCCCAAGCACAGCCAGGAGTGATTCCCTGAGCACAGAGCCGGAGTAAGCCTGGAGCACCACTGGATACGCCCAAAAAAACAAAGAGAAAAGAAAGAAAAGAAGAGAAGAGAAGAGAAGAGAAGAGAAGAGAAAGAAGAAAAGAAAAGAAAGAAAAGAAAAAAGAAAAGAAAAGAAAGAGAAAGAAAAGAAGAAAGAGAGAAAAGAAAAGAAAGAAAAAGAAAAGGACCTCCAGCCAAAGCTCCACCCATCAGGGCCTGGGAGACCTGAAACTCCAAGATCAACTTCGAAAGGATGAAATTATGAAATTTACCTGCAAATGGATGGACATGGAGTCTATCATGCTGAGTGAAATTAGTCAGAAGGAAAAGGACAGATATAGAATGACTGCATTCATTAATAGGATATAGATACCAGTGTTTTAATAAATATGGGAAATGGTAATGGCAGATTAAAACTCACCACTGAATATACACAAAAGAGACTTAAGTGATAAACTCTAAATATCTGCAGGGCTAGCCACAATGTGTAAAATAAGAGGGAGAGAGATGCAGAGACAGAGAGAGAGAGAGAGAGAGAGGAAACTGGGGTACCTGCTATTAAGGCGGGTGGGGGACGGGAGGGGGGGGTACATTGGTGGTGGAAATGGGGCAACTGGTGGAGGGGATGGGTGCTGGAATACTGTATTACCAAGAACCAATTATGAACACCTTTGTAATTGTATGTTTCCACTGGTGGTATAATAAAAAAAAAATTAAAAAAAAAAAAGATCAACTTCTGAATGGAGTCAGAAAAGGGAGATCCTCCAGGCACAGAAGACTCAAAGCCCAAAATGAAGAATGGGTTGGAGACAGATGTGCAAAATTAACTGGGGACAGTGGTGAGCTCGGAAGCATGCAGGGATCCCAACTCCAGGCCTGCACGCAGGAGCCTCAACACAGGTCCTGAGAAACAGCCACAGGGAGGAGCGAAGGCGTCTGGACAGGTGGGGGTGAACGCTCTGGGGCCAGCAGGCCCTAAAAGTCCCTCTTCATCATCCTCTTCCCCTCCCAGAGCAAGGCTGTGAGGAGACAGGGTGGGGCCTCACACACGCAGGACGTCTTCACCACAACAAAAGTGGGTTCTGTGAATCCAAGCGTTGGGCAAGCCAGCCCCCTTCAAACTTTCTTTATACCTGAGGACCACACCTGTCTGCAGTGAGTAAGTTACAAGCAAGGCGGTGACCACTGGTTTGTAACCTCCCACCCTTCAGCGGGGCTGGGGCGAGTACAGCGGCCAGGGCGCTTGCTCTGTGCACAGCCGACCAGGGTTCGATCCTCAGCGTCCCCAAGAGTTGATCCCTGAGCACGGAGACATAAATAGCCCTGGGCAGTGCCAGCTATAGAAAGAAAACCACTCCAGGGAGCCAGGGGCATGGCCTGTGTGGTGTGGGTCACCCATCAGTGGCCACGGAGGATCGGGCCACCTGGCCCTTCCCGGCTACTCTTTTTCTTCTCTCTAACATGCATCCCCATGGCTCCGCTTTCAGAACCTTCCATCAAAGGCGAAGTTCCGGCCCCAGACGCCGGCACCTGATTGGTCTCCGCAATTCCCACACCCCTGGGGCGCCAGAGACAATCATTGCACCTGGCACACAGGAGGGCCGGCTCGGCTGGTGACACCCACCTCCCCGCCCCGCAGAACCGGCCCTTCCCAGGCCAAAAAAAGGCCCGCAGAGGGGACGGGAGAGCGCGTGGTACAGTGCGTGCCTCAATCCCCGGCACTAGAGCCCGGAGCAGCGGACCACGTGGAGGCGCTCGGGACCGGCGCTGAGTGCCAGCAACGGTTCTGCACAGCCGCTTCCGCCGGGCAGCTCGGGGCCGCATCTGCTCGGCCCGGCGTGGGGGCTGGCGGGCTCCGGGCGCACCCGGACCCCGCGGCGGGCGCAGATGCCCCGCAGGACCCAGGGCCCGGCCCGGCCGCTCAGGCTCCCGCCGCCCGCGAGTCGGTGCGCGCGCGGGTCCGCCGCCGGGGGGCGCGCCGGGCCGGCCCAGGGAGCTCCCGGCAGCCCGCAGGCCCCGCGCACCTGCCCCGCGCCCGGCCCGCGCGCTCACCAGCGGTAGCAGCCGTCCGGGGCCTCAGGGTGAAGTTCACGCGCGTGGCCCGCGTGAAGGGCAGCAGCACCTTGGGGATGTTGAGCTTAGCCGCCGCGGCCAAGGGGCCCAGCGCCAGCAGCGCGGGCAGCGCCAGCAGCAGCAGCCGCCGCCGCCGCTGCCGACCCAGCGCCGTCATCCTCGCCGCGGTTCACCTCCCGCGACCCGGTGCCGGGCGGCCCGCGCGCGTCCCCGCCGTCCCCGTGCGCGCTCCCGGCAGCAGGTGGCGCGCGCGCGCAGCGGGGCGGGGCGGGCGCGCGGGGCGGCGCCTTCCTGGGCCCCGGCGCGGGAACCCGGGAAGGCCCCGGTGGGGTACGCGCCTCGGCAACCGGCGCAGGGGGCGAGGCGAGCGCGTGTCCGAGGCTGCGGCGCGCTCCCGAGCCCCCGAGCGCGCGCCTGCGGGGCTCCCGCCCACCCCAGCCCGCGTGGGTTTCCGCGCGTCACGCCCCCTGCCCGCCTTTCAAATGCTCGGGCGCTGCTCCCCGGCCGCCACCGTGCAGCCCCCAGCCGCTCCCAGTCGCTCCCGCGGCTCCGGGACGCCCCGGAGTCCAGGCGGGGGCGGGAAGGGGGAGACGCATCAGCAACCTCAAAGGGGGCCGGCGCCCGGGAAACGTGGGGTGCGGGTGCCCTGTGCGCCCTCCCTCCTCCCCGCTCTGGCCCGGGAACCGCGGATGAGGCTCGGAGGGTTCTGGGCGCTTCCACACGACCTCGGGGAGGGGGTCTGGGGAGAGGGCTGAGCGCTTTTTCCCCAGGAGGAAACAGGTTGGTGGCCCCAACTTCACTCGGTCGAGAGGGCATCGGCCAGTCTTCCGGAAGCAAAAGGGGAAGTTACCCAAAAGGGGCAGAATTCGGGCGCCCGCAAGGCCGAAGCGCCCACGCCCCAGCCCGGAGCGCGCGGGGGTAGCGCAGGACCCCGAGCGCATCTGCCCGCGGGAATCTCGGCACCCGCTGCGTCGTCTTAGTGGGAATTGCGAGTGGACGGGCGCCCGCGCCCCAAACGGCCCCAGGGGCGGGGAAGGGCGGGGGTGACCGCTGCGGCCCGCCTGGGTGAAGGGGCCCCGGAAGAGGCGCCTGCTTGAGAGTCGGAATCCCCGCAGTGCGCCCAGGGCAGGTACCCCTCACCGGGGCAGAGACACCTCGCAGGGTGCACACGCGGTACCGTGATCCCCACCCCGGACTAGCCCTTCCGGACTTATGGGGGTCTTTGGGGATCACTCTCAGAGCCTTAAGGCCCCTGACCAGGAGTGTGTGAGATCGGGAGACCTCCAGCTACCAGAGCTGGAGTGGTGGAGCCAAAGGCGGGGTTTAGCCTGATCTGTCTGGAAGCCGAGGGGTCGCATGGAGCAAAGAACTGCGGTCTGGAGTCTGAAGCACCTTTACTGTGTAACTGCCTAGATTTCAGCGACTGTGAGCCCCCTTCCGCATTTCTCAGTGATGTGTACCCAGAGAAATGGTTTCCATTATGAGAACATGAGTGTGTGAGTCGAGATATACTCCATCGCGTTCAGCTTCTACCCACTTCCTCCTTGCCAGGGAGGTGAATGCCAGGAGCCCTCCAGCCCGTTAGGATCACGGGTCCCTGGGGCCCAACTTTCCAGATTTTTGGATTACTGAGCAATCAGGAACAGGTGGGGTTTTGGTGGTGGTTTTTCACAGCTGAGGATCAAGCCAGTGCCTTAGACGAGCAAGGCATGGGTTCTGCGCTGAGCCCAGTAACAAAATTTTTATAAACCATAGCAATTCAGTTAAGTGTGTGTGTGTGTGTGTGTCTGTCTGTCTGTCTGTCTGTCTGTCTGTCCTAACCCCACCTCAACATTCTTGAGCAGGTAGAATTATAGAAAGCGGCTGGGGCATTTGCCTTGCTCACAGTTCGATGCTCAGCACCCCATATGGTCCCGAGCACCGGCAGGAGTAATTCCTGAGTGCAGAGCCAGGAGTAACCCGAGCATCACCGGGCGTGACCCCAAGTCAACAACAACAAAAGAATTTCAGAAAGAACAGATGAGTGATAACCAGTAGCAAGGCCATGCTGGGAACAAGTGGCGGTGAAGCAGCCTGAAAAGCGGACACGTGAGCAACCCACCTCGCTGGGGCGTTGTGTCCCTGACTCCATGTACTCACGTCCACTTCCGGGGTGCCACACTGTGCTGGCCCCTGGGGGAAGTGGAAGGCTGAGCCTCCGTTTCATCTCGCTCCATTTGCCAGAGCATGTGGATCATAATTATCTCCCCCAAGGCTTAATTACACAATTAAAAAAGTACTGCAACCTTACAGACAGGCCTAACAAGACAGGTCTGTGAGACCAGAGAGAGTCACCAGAGTGGGGCGCCTGCATGTGTAACCTCACAGTCCCCTGGGCATCACGAAGTACATCCCGGAGCCCCAAGCACCACTTGGGGGCCTGAGTCTCCCCAGCACTGCTGCTCAGGCCCTCGCTGTGAACTAGAAGAGTCTCATAGGCAGGCTTGCAAGCACTCAACACGCTCAGTGCAAGCACTTCGGGGAGTTGCTGTAAACGGGCAATGCAAAGTGATTGGGCCCAAGCCGTAGCTCAGCGGGGAAGGGGTTTGTCCTGCCACAGCTGCTGGGGTGCAATCTCCGGCTTCCCATAGGCTTCCCATAGGGTCCCGCACCTCCAGGAGTGATTCCTGAATGCAGAGTAATTAGTAACCCCTGAGCACCACTGGGTGTGCCCTTAACACCGCCCCACACACACACACACACAAAACAGTGGATAAAACCATTTTCCTATTTACAATGTTCCTCTCTCCATTGTCTTAAACTTGCTCCCCTCGCTCCAGGACCCCTGAACCTGCTAAAGAGATAATGGTTCTACTGGGCCCACAGAGAAGTGCCCCCCCATTCACTATGGGCTGTATTCCCCCTCCATGCTGTGGGGTGCCCCTCCGTGGGTGCTAAGAACTTAATCTGAAATTCAGTGAACAGTGGCCTGGATAAACTGCCTTGAGCACAGAGCCCCCAATGGGTGGCAGGGACCCCTTCTCGGTGTACAGAGACTGTCTACCTGAGAAAGCGAAGCGAGCTAACAGCGTTTCCGGTGGCTCCTGTCAGCCTTCTCAACTCGCCATTTCCTGCCGCCCTGAAGAACTCTCCGAGGGCGCTCTCACACAGCGTATTGTATGGTGCATCTCCACACTTCCTCCTCGTCTTTGAACTCAAATGTTTACATCTGTTTAAGAAGAAAATGTTGCCAAGGATGTAAATAGAAACCAACATCGGTTGCTAAAGTAGAAGTTCCATAATGTAAATACCTTGAAACAAGGGGCGCCACAGTGGTAGGACCAGATACTTTGGCACAGGCGGCCCCAGAGGAGACCAGGAGCCTGGCTGGCCAGCCTGCGCCTCTCCTACGCCCGTAAGCATTTACTCTCAATTCACTTTGCTCTCAGTGTCATCCCAGAGTCTTAACTGCCCCTTTTTGGTAACCAATATTTAAAAATGTTTGACAGCGGTTATCACGGAGAAGCTTGTACACCTCATGGCGGCTGTCCAGGCCTATGTCCAAGGTCCACGGTCTGTCCTGCCCTACAGCCACCCCAGCCCAATATTGTTTCGGTTTTCGTGGGTTTTGGAGCCACATGCTTAGGCCTCTCCTGGTAGTGCTCAGAGATCATGCGGTGTTGGGATCTGAGTGGGGATTGGCTTGCCTGCAGGGCCTTCCGCCTGTACTATCTCTCTGGCCCCAGGCCCAGGTCATTCGTGAAGAGCCTGAGTCGCCCTGTCAGTTCATCTGTATTTTAGTGTGTAGCTCTGAAAGATAAGCGCCTTTCAGCGGCCACTGTAACCGCGGCATTCTACCACACCGCAGACCGGGTCAATGATTTCTCAGCCAGAGTCCAGTTTCCAGCCGCCAACAGATGGTGTGAGGAGCGAAGCTCACCCTTGTCGTTTAGATCTCTGCAAGCCGTCAGCCCATCCTGGGGCTCTTCCTCCCCAGGCACCTGCTGCGGCAGAAGTCAGAGCATCCCTGTGAGCTGGAAGCCACGGCGCTTGGCAAAGTGAAAGCTCAGGACGGGACCGAAATGCTGGGGTGGCTCAAGCCTTTGCAAAATGCTTCCCCAAGCCTCAGCCCGTGGACGTGGTCATATAGCAATCGAGAGCCATCACTTTTTGTTGGAGAGTGGGGCCATGCCTGCCAGTGCTCAGGGGGCTCTTCCTGGCTCCGAGTTCAGCAGTGACCCCTGACAGCGTGCAGAGAACCGTATGTGGTTACTGTGTCCCCCAGCCCTCGCGCCTCCTGACACTTAGAGTTGCTGAATGCTTCCCGGGAGACCCAGGCGCTGCCTGCTGCAGGTCCCTCCACAGCTCACGGTGTGCTGCATGCCCTACCCCTGTCGCCGGCCAGGATTTGTGTGTGTATGTGTATATGTGCATGTGTGTGCATATGTATGCATGTGTATGTGTGCGATTGCATGTGTGCATAGGTGTATATGTGCATGTACATGTATGTGTATGTGCACATTATGTGTATGTAAGTGCATGCATGTATGTGCATGTGCATGCATGTATGTGCATGTGTATATGTGTGTGAATGTATATGTGTGTGCATATATACACATATATCCACACAAGTGACAAGTATACACACTTGTCACTTGTCTTCCCGTTGTTCATCGCTTTGCTCGAGCGTTTGCATTCGTTGGGAATGCAACAAATTCAGTAATTTCCATTCATTGGGAATGAGGTCCATTATTGTTACTGGTTTTGGCATATTGAATATACTACGAGTAGATTGCCAGGCTCTGCCATGGCTCTGGGTTCATCCCAGAGGACTCAGTGTGTGTGTATGTGTGTGCATATATGCGATGCATGTGTGTGCATATGTGTGTGAATGTATGCATGCGTATGTGTGCATAGGTGTATATTCCTGTGTGTATGTGTGTGCATATGTGTATAGGTGTGCATACATGTGTATATTTATGTATATATGTGTGCATATGTGTCTGCATATGTGCATATGTGTATATGTGCATGTGTGCATATGTGTATGTGTATACACGTGCGTATACGTGTGTATATGTGTGCATATACGTGTGTATACATGTGTATGTGTGCATATGTGTATGAGTATATACATGTGTGTACGGTGTATGTGTGCATATGTGTATATATATGTGTATATACATGAGTATATACATGTGTGTACATGTGTATATGTGCATATCCACCTGCCCTTCTTGCACTCCCGAGCCCCTAACCAGTCTTCCCCAGGCCTCACTAAGGAACAGTTGTCAGCAGCCTCAGCTGAGAGACTGCCTTAGATCAGACACATGTGTGGTCCTGTCCACCACGCTGAGCCCAGCAACCCAGGCTGGACACGTCAAGGAGGGCTCAGACAGCACCACTGGAAAGGGGTGTCCTGCTCTGGCTCCCCCACCTCCTCCTGCCAGGCTGCTCGCGGCAGCCCTTGAGTCCTCCGCCATTCCCGGCCTGTCCCGGGTCCCGTGTCATATAAGGCGCCTCTCGCACTGCAGCGTGGCCCCTCTCACTGCCACCTCCTGTGCTCTGCTCCAGCCTGCCTGGACGTTCTAGGCACCCCCTGGCTGACCACCCCTCTCCCTGCCCCCCCATCATTTCTTAACTTGTTTTTGTAGTGGTGGTAGGGCATCTCACCCGGTTGTGCCCAGGGCTTGTTCCTGGCTCTGGGCTCATGGATCCTCCCTGGTGGTGCTCAAGCCCATCTCAGGTGCCAGGATCCAACCTGGACCTGCTGCTTGCAAAGCAAGTATTGTACTACGTATTTCTCCCTCTTACACACTTCCTTCTAAAACATGTTTTTCAGTAATGAACACTGCGTGCAACCAGATCATGGCTGGAGGCTAACCGTTTTAAGTTGTCTAATTGAGCTTTGTATAAACCAGCCAGCTGCAAAACAAGTTTCTAATAAAAAGATAAATGTCAAAAACAAAAGAAAAGATCTTGGCAGCAGAGATATGGCTCAGCGTCACATCTCCACGAGAACCTGACACAGCCCAGTCCCTCAGGTACACGGACCAGGCTGAGAACTCTGGGACATTCTCGGAGTGGGGCGGGAAGATTCCCCCTCTGCCCGAGGGCCCAGCAGCCCGCAGCCACACCTGACACCCTCCGACAGAGCTACATCTCATCTCTGAAAGCATGCCAAGCAGGAATAGAGTAAAGGGAAGGAGAGAAGAGACAGATGAGAAGCAGCAGGTACCTCAGTGGCGCTGAGGAAAGATGGAGCCAAATACCCGAACCACGGAGCCAACACCACTGAAATCGTGAGACACAAACTCTTAACAACTGAACTTAAAAAGGTCAAGAGCGGGCTGGGGCGGGCATAGGAGAGGGACCTGGGGACACGGTGGAGGGAGGTGACACAGGGTGGGCTTGGTGATGGAATTCTGCATGTCAAAAGATTCGATGATGAATCCCGTTGCTAAGCATGGCGCTTACTGAAGTAAAATGGGCGGAGAAGAATGACAAGCAGCTGAATCTTTCTGGGGAGGACCAGCGTATGGGCTGGAAACTCTGGGGTATTCTGGGAATGGGGATTGGCCGAACCCTTACCTACACACACACACACACACTCTCTCTCTCTCTCTCTCTCTCTCTCTCTCTCTCTCTCTCTCTCTCTCTCTCACTCTCTCTCTCTCTCCCTGCCCCAGAAAACCCACAGCCCCGCTCACACCATCTTGCCATCAGAGCCCAGCGTCATGTGTCCAAAGAACATAATGCTGGGGCCAGAGAAATAGCACAGCAGGTGAGGCGCCGCCTTGCGCAAGGCTGACCCAGGTTCAATCCCTGGCATTCCATATGGTCCCCAAACACCACCACGCAGTGATTCCTGAGTGCAGAGGCCAGGTGTAACCCCCTGAGCATCACCAAGTGTGGTCCTTACCCACCCCTCCACCCATACTCCACCCCCCAAAAAAAAAGAACATGATATCACAGAATCTTCCCAGGTAGAAGATTCTGTTCTGGAATGAGAATTCTGGGACATTCTCGGAATGGAGGTTGGCAGATTCCCCTTTCTGCCCAAGGCACAGCAGCCCACAGCCACACCTGATGCCCTCTGACTTAGAAACGCTCCAGCTCCACCGCTGAGCCTCATCAAGCTGCCAAGCCACCAAATGATCCAGAGCTCCTGGACCATGAGGCAGCTGCTCTGGAAGCGGCTGCATGAAACCTCCAAATTTCGGAGTACCGTCAGCCCAGTGGAATCACAGCAAGTCTGCTGAGAGAGTTGCACAGAAGCCCACCACGCCAGTGACCCAAAACAATAACACAGAAGGCTCAGCTGGCACCAACCAACTCAGCAGCTTCCCAGACAATGAGGTTTAGTTTGTCATTGTGAGCTATAATAACAATGGTCACAAGTTGAGTCTTTCTCATCTAAGTTTTGATCATTCCATTTGCCTTTTTTTAAAAAATGTTGAATAAAGCAGCAGTTGTTAATACAATTCTAGGATTAAAATGGATGAGATAACAAAGTTGCAATATTAAAATCAATAGATGAAGAAATTAAATGTATGTGAACACTGTTATATCAAATTGCAGGGTTGCTGAGTTCTTGTCTAAGGATTTATTAAGCTTTGTGTTGCTTCAGGAGGCATCACACCGCTGCATAAGCTTCCAGACATTTCCAATAAGTGGTCTGGGCCAAAGAGTTGACAAGGGGTAGACGTGGGTGGTGGGTGGGCTGCTTGGGGCTTCCAGAAGCGTGAGGGATGGGGAGAGGCCACCCACCCCGACTCTGGAAAAGACCGCAGATTTATCAATCTGGTTGCCGGGATCGGAGATTATTCGGAGACGGGCATCTCTGCAGAGAACATCGAGAGGTGGTGGGATGAGCCCTTGGCACAGCTGTGGTGATGGGGGTGAGCCCTTGGCACAGCTGTGGTGATGGGGTGAGCCCTTGGCACAGCTGTGGTGATGGGGGTGAGCCCTTGGCACAACTGTGGTGACGGGGATGGGTGCTGCTGCCTTAGTTTGTATGTATTGGCTTCTGCCTCCCATGGGTGCTCTGGGGTTTTCAGCTGAGGGGAGTGGCAATTCCATAAGGCTTAGCTGGGCACATCTCCTGGGAGATGTAGTCGGATTGGTGGAGCAGGGCCCTGGGTGAGTCGGTGAGGCTGCGGGTGTGGGTGTGGACCTCCATTTGCCTTCGTGGGGTAAACAAACAGTAGTAAGAAAGTTTATTTGCTTCTGTAAAAGGGGCGGGGGTGGGGAACTGAGGGGCATTGGGGGAGGGAAGGTCACAGCGGTGGTGGGATTAATGTTGGAACATCGAATGCCTGCAACAACTGTGACAATGTGGTCGATCACAGTTTATAGATATATTTTTAAATCACAGTGTTATCATTTTAAAAAGAATTAAAAATAATGAGGGACTTCAGAGGCCTGGGATCTATGAAAACAGGATGAGAAGGCTACTCAGGTAGCCCAAAGAGGGATCGAAAGAGTCATGCTTGGAGTATCACGCTTCACTCAAGTGGAAGAAGGAATCTGGAGTTCCAACCTCTGTCGAAGATCAAGAATCAAGGATGTTGTCTCATTTGCCAAGATGATGAAAATCAGATGGGCCGGACACGTAATGCGATTTAGGGACCACCACTGGACTAGAGCTGTTACTGGTTGGATTCCACGGGATGTCAAAAAGAAGACGTGTCCACCCACCTATGAAATGGTCAGACTTCTTCATCAAAAACCTGAATGAACGGTTTGAGGCTTTTCATGTTCCAGGAGCAAGCAGATGCCATTGGGCTACACTTGCATGCAACAGGGTCAAATGGAGATGTTACTGGTGCTTGCTCGAGCAAAATCACTTATCTTCCTGTGGGAAGATAAGTGATAAGTGGTGAATGAAGGGCCAGAGTGACAGTACAGCAGGGAGGGCATTTGCCTTGCACCACGACCAACCTGGGGTTCGATCTCCGGCATCCCATATGGTTCCCGAGCACCGCCAGAAGTAATTCCTGAGTGCAGAGTGAGGAGTAACCCCTGAGCATCACCGGTGTGACCAAAAAGCAAAAAGAAGGAAATAAAAAGAGGAGTGTACCAAAAAGAATTGTTTTTTAAGTTGACCTCATTTTAAAAGACTCCCACCAGCGTGCTCCTCACACCTAGATTCTCTCCTGAGCATTTGCTCTCCTGCTGGTCTCCGTGTTCTTTGCTTCCCTGCTTTCCTGATGGAGAAGCCGGAGACTCCTCCCTTTCTCTCTCCTCACATCTTTCTAAATAATTTTTAATAAAAACTGTCTTGCCTGGATAAAGAAACTGTGGTACATCTACACAATGGAATACTATGCAGCTGTCAGAAAAAAATGAAGTTATGAAATTTTGCTATAAATGGATGGATATTGAAAGAATCACGTTGAGTGAAATTAGTCAGAAGGAGAGAGAGAGAGACATAGAATGACTGCATTTATTTGCATGACATAAATATACTAGGTGATCTTACCAAAAGTGGAAATTACCACAAGCGTGTGGGAGTCAGAGATAGAGAAGGGAACATGTGTGAATAAATGTCTAAAGTTTTGATGCCAACATAGAACTGAGCATTAAATACAGACAAAAAATGCAAATGATGGCTTCTAGGTGTCCGTAGTGCAACCCACAATGTGTGGAGAAGGAGGAGAGAGAGAGGGAGAGGAGAGGAGATAAAGAACCTGCCATTTAGGCAGTATGTGGGAGGGGGAGGGAATTGGGGACATGGGTGGTGACTGGGGGCACTGGTGGAGGGCGGGTGCTGGAACACTGTGTGACCGAAACCCCCAAGCTGAACAGCATTGTAATTGTATATCTCACGGTGGTATAATAAAATGTTAAAAAAAATAAAAAATAAAAACTGTCTTGCTTAACCAAAAAAATTAAAAACTCATACCTTCATATTGGCTTTTCGCAAGAGTGAATCCTATTAGGGCACATTGACCATTACATGGTAAAGAACGGCAGTAAGTAGAATGAAGAGTGTATTTTCTTTTCTCTTATTCTTTGTTTTCTTTTTGGACCATACCCAGTGATGTTCAGGAGTTACTCCTGCTCAGGCCATGCTCAGGGGACCCAATGGGATGCTGGGGATTGAACCTGGGTCAGCCGCTTGCAAGGCAAATGCCCTACCCACTGTACTATCACTTTAGCCCCTCTTTTTGTTTGTTTTTGTTTGGGGGCTACACCTGGCAGTGCTTAGGGGCCACTGTGGCTCGATATTTAGGGATCTCACCTAGTAGGCTCAGGAGACCATATAAAATTCCTGGATCGAACCCAGGTTGGCCACGGCATGACAAGGGCCTTCTCCATTGTACTATCTCTCTGGCCTTTTCCTTTATATTTTTGTGGTGCCAGAGATCAAATCCATGGCCTGGCACCTGCAAGCAAGTGTAGTACAGCTAAAGTACTTATCCAGTCCAAATATGAAGGGAAGTATGTCCATTAAGCTGGTATGTACATTCAGTAATATGTACATACACCCTTAGTAAACAAACCCAGATTTTACCCCCTGCAGAATCTATTCGGACTCTTTCCCTGTTTCAAAATTTAGCCCAAAGAGTTAGAAGTGATTGCGTGGAATGCGAAGCACATGCCTCGAGTTGTTTTCCCTGGACTGTATAATCTTCGTGTCTATCACTGGCTCCTTCTAATCTAGCATGTAAGCTCAGGAATGTGTGTTACTGCAACTTCGGAGGCAGGAACGCTCTCGGGGCCTGGTGGCTCTTGAGAAGGCTGGAGTGTGTGCTGGGTGTGCCAGAGCTCAACCTGATTCCCAGCAGGCCACTGTCCTCCAAGCACCACCAAGAGTGACCCTCGGAGCTGCCAGGTGTGGCCCAAAAACCAAAACAACAATTCTAAGAAGAAACTATTCCCTGAAACGGATCAAAAGGATTCTCAAAACTTACAAACTTCCAGTGGAAGCAAACAAATGAGCAAAGTCTCCATGCTGCCTCAGTGCTCTACTGCTTAGCTGTTTCCCAGCCTCAGAGTGTACCTTTGGCTTGTATTTTTATGGGGGGGGGGAGTGATGGGAACACCCGCACTTGACCGTGCTTGGGCTCACTCTTGGTTTTGAGCTCAGGGATCTCTTCTGGCATGGCTCAGGGGACCATATGGTCGCCAGGAATCCAACCCAGGCTGGCTGCATGCAAGGCTTGTGCCTTACTCACTGTATCATCTCTCCAGGCCAAAGCAGACACAGGTGCAGCTGTTCTTGAAGCTAGAGGTGCACAGGCAATGGAAATTAGAACAATCAATTGGACTACACTGAACTTTGAAATTGCTCTGCTCCTCCGCACCCAAGGATGCGATCAACTGAGGAACTGGTAAGGCCTCAGAATGAAAATAAATATTTGCACCAACCGGGAGCAGGAGAGACAGGTCAGAGGCTTACAGCCTTGCACACAGCCAGGACAGAGGCTTACGGTTTTGCACACGGCCAGGACAGAGGCTTACGGCCTTGCACACGGCCAGGACAGAGGCTTACGGCTTTGCACACGACCAGGACAGAGGCTTACGGCCTTGCACACGGCCAGGACAGAGGCTTACGGCCTTGCACACGGCCAGGACAGAGGCTTACGGCTTTGCACACGGCCAGGACAGAGGCCTACGGCCTTGCACACTTCCAGGACAGAGGCTTACGGCCTTGCACACGGCCAGGACAGAGGCTTACGGCCTTGCACACGGCCAGGACAGAGGCTTACGGCCTTGCACACGGCCAGGACAGAGGCTTACGGCCTTGCACACGGCCAGGACAGAGGCTTACGGCCTTGCACACGGCCAGGTCAGAGGCTTACAGCCTTGCACATGGTCAACTCCAGTTCGATCCCTGGCACCACATCCTGCTCCCCAGTACCACCAGGAGTGATCCCTGTGCACAGAGCCAGGAGTAAGCCCTGGTCACAGTCGGGTGTAGCCCCACAAATAAAAATAAATAAATATTTGACAATTGGATGAAAGGCAACAATCTGGAATATAGACAGGACATTCTCAGTTCAATCCCCCACAAATATCAGGTGACCCAGTTTGAAAATGGCCCAAGCACGTGGCTGACACTTCTCCGAGAGAAGACTAGCAGGGCAGGATGAGCCACCTCCCAGCTCCTTAGGGGAAGTGCAAAGGAAGAGTCACAGGGAAGTTTTTCCTCAGCCCCTTGGGGACGGCTCCTCTGAAATCCAGAGCAGAGAAGAGGAGAGCCCGAGACTGGGGGAGAGGGACGTGTCCGTGAAGAAGGTCCACTTCAGTTACGTGTACTTCGCTTGTATCACTTGTCTTCCCGTTGTTCATCGATTTGCTCGAGCGGGCGCCAGTAATGTCTCCATTCGTTGGGAATGAGGTCCACTATTGTTACTGTTTGGGCATACGAATACACCACGGGTAGCTTGCCAGGCTCTGCCGTGGCTCTGGATCATCCAGGGGCCCAGTCTTTTTCTTTGACTTTACCAAAGTAAAAAAAAACAACAACAACTTTTTATTAGTTTTTTGGAGGGTGGCATGGATTTTAGGTCACTCCGGTGGTACTCAGGGCTTGCTCCTGACTCTTGTGTCCAGAGTGGACTCCTGGTGGGGATAAGAAAAAAATTACATCTGGACCGGAGATCGAACCCAATCAGCTGCATGCAAGAAAAATGCCCTGCACCTTGTACTGTCTCTTCAGCACCCTAAACTAGACTTTTCTTTTTGGTTTTTGAGTCACACCTGGAAATGCCCAGGGGTTATTCCTGTCTCTGCACTCAGGAATTGCTCCTGGTGGTGTAAGGGGACCAGAGAGGGGATACCTGGGATCCAACTCAGGATGGACACATGCGAGGCGAACTCTCCACCCGCTAGACTATCCTCCGGCCCAACAAGATTTTTTTAAATGCCCGACTAGCAGTCCCAGCAATTCCTTTGAACTTAGATCTACAAAAGTTTTCTTTACAGGGCTTTGTGTATTTTATTCCTGTGTGATAAATAACATATACATACTGCATACTTTATCGCTGACATTGTTTAATATTGCCTGTACATGCGATAATAAAACGCAGATAACTTTCAGTCCTAACATTCCTATCACTGTTTTAAAAGTCACTGGAGACAGAGGTGGGAGGACGAGAACAAAAGGTGAGTTGTTGCTTTGTGTGCAGGAGAGGCGGTTCATTCCCGGCACCCCAGATGGTCTCCTGAGTCTCACCACAAGTGCTCCCCAAGCAAGGGCAGGAGTAAGCCACATGTGGCAGGAAAAGCAAAAACAAAACAATCCCTGAAGACGCTTCCCCTTCCTCCCTGGGCCTGCTCCCACTGGCCTGGCCAGGCTCCCTCTGGTGCCCTTGGGTACGGCCCGATTCTGGCTCTATTCCCAGGGGCTGTGTGGTTCGAGACGGTCCTTAACTACACTTTCCTTTATTTAGTTTGTTGACTTCTGGGCCACACTCAGTAATGCTCAGGGGTGACTCCTGGCTCTGCTCTCAGGAATCACCCCTCGTGGTGCATGGGGAACCCTGTGGGATGCCAGGGATCAAACACAGGTCGACCGCGTGCAAGGCAAGAGCCCTACCCGCTGTGCTATCCTCTAGCCCCACTTTTTTCCTAGTAATTTATTTATTTATTTATTTATTTATAAATAAAACATTTATTTCACACATGGGGGCAGAGCTGTTCCTTGCTCTCCCTATGCAAAAGCCGTTCATGAGGCAGTCGGGAGGCATGGCGGGTTCCAGCCCTGGCCCACCACCTCGGCAGAGCCTCACAACAAGCCAGACCAGCCCCCTCACTCCACGGGCGCCCACCATTTTCCACTTCTGGACTTCCCTCTCGTCAGAACTCCACCCAGCAGACCAGCCCATCACAGCCCAGATCACCGACACCCACCCTGCAGCTTTTTCCCTCAATCCGGCCCAGGTATGCTGGTCCAGAGACTCTCACACATGGGGCAGAGCTGTTCCTTGCTCTCCCTGTGCAAAGCCGTTCATGAGGCAGTCGGGAGGGCATGGCGGGTTCCTAGCCCTGGCCCACCACCTTGGCAGAGCCTCACAACAAGCCAGACCACCGCTCCTCACTCCCACGGGCGCCGCCATTTTCCACTCTGGACTTCCCTCTCGTCAGAACTCCACCCAGCAGACCAGCCCATCACAGCCCGGCTCGAGCGCCACAACGGCGGCAGGTTCATCAATAAATGCTTTATTTGGAGGTGTTTAAAAGAGTTTGCCTCCCACTCGACAAGCCTGGCAAGCTTCTCGTGTTGTATATGATATGCCAAATTCCAGTAACAATTATATTAGGTCATTCCGATGACCTAATATAATGGTTTGAGGCTCTTTATGTTCCTGTAGCAAGCCGATGCCCCTGGCTCTACTGGCATGAGACAGGACATATAGAGATATTACTGGTGCCCGCTCTAGCAAATAGATGATCAACGGGAAGATCGTGATCGTGATCGTGAAAAA
>JAJIBD010014063.1:0-33331 GCA_021461705.1 Cryptotis parvus
ACAGCCCAGTACAGGATCCTGAGGATGACTAACGATGAGTAACGATGGCTCAAGTAGGATGTGGGCTTGACCACAGGCTTCAGGGCTCCCTGGCCTGACCCCAGGCTGTCCTCGGTTTTGGGGTTCAGAGCAGTTATTCTTCTCCTCTTGCTGTTCTACAGGGGCCCAGCCAGCCACCACAGCAGGCAGGATGGTCCAGCTGAGCCCTGTGGCCAGGTGCCCGCCAGCCTGCACTCCCCTCCTAGTGGCCCCAGAGAAAACGGCGGGGCTGCCCCCCCCTCAGCACCATGGCTGCCCTCATCGCGGAGAACTTCCGCTTCCTGTCACTCTTCTTCAAGAGCAAGGATGTGATGATCTTCAATGGGCTGGTGGCCCTGGGCACCGTGGGCAGCCAGGAGCTCTTCTCTGTGGTGGCCTTCCACTGCCCATGTGCACCAGCCCGGAACTACCTGTACGGGCTGACGCCATCGGGTGCCCGCCCTGGTGCTCTTCCTCGTCAGCATCATCCTCAACAATCAAACCTGGAACCTGGTGGCCGAGTGCCAGTACCGCAGAGCCAAGAACTGCTCGGCCGCCCCACCTTCCTCCTCCTGAGCTCCATCGGCCGCGCGGCCGTGGCCCCCCATCACCTGGTCAGTCATCTCCCTGCTGCGGGGCGAGGCCTACGCCTGTGCACTCAGTGAGTTTGTGGACCCGTCCCGCCACGGCCGGGGACCAGGGCTTCCCTCTCCCCACACAACCCAGATCCTGGCCAGGTTTCCTTGCGGGAGGGCCCTGCCAACCTGTCCGGCTTCCGGGAGGAGGTGACCCGCAGGCTCAAGTATGAGTCTCAGGTAAGGCTGTGCTGAGGGAGCCCTTAGCCTTCCCTGGGAGGTGGTGGGGCTCAGTGCCCAGGTGGGAGCTGATCCTCAGAACACCCTAGACTCAGGGTCCAGGAACCAGCAGCAACCAGGAGGCAAGATTTTTGGGTCACACCGGCTATTCTCAGGGGTCTCTCCTGGCTCTGCACTCAGGAATTACTCCTGGCAGTGGTCGGGGACCGTATGGGATGCCAGGGATCGAACCCGGGCCGGCATGGGCCGACTGCGTGCAAGGCAACGCCCCTACCCGCTGGGCTATCGCCCGCCCCAGGAGGCAAGATGCTTGGGACAAGACTCCGCTCAAGTTCCAGAGAGTTTTGTTCATTTCTGCAGTGCTGGGCTTGGACCCTGGGCTCGCACATGCAAATGCTCTATTGCTGAGCCTCGTCCCGCCTCCCTACACACCACCCCACAACTGCACCAAGAAAGAATACTGGGTTTTTTTTTTTTTTTATTTTGTTTTTGGCCAAACCCAGCAGAGCTCAGGAGTGCCTCGGTGAGGGAGGATGCCGGGATGGAACCACAGTCAGCCTCAAGCAAGAAAGTGCTTTAACTTCAGTGCTCTCACTGACCTTCAGTACCAGTCTGAGGAGGGACGGACATTCAAGAGGGATCATGACGGGCGGAGCGATAGCCCAGCGGGTAGGGCGTTTGCTTTGCACAGGGCCGGCCCGTGCTGGCCTGCTTCAATCCTCGGCATCCCATATGGTCCCCTGAGCACCGCCAGGAGTAATTCTTGAGTGCAGAGCCAGGAGAAACCCTGAGCATTGCCGGGTGTGACCCAAAAAAGCAAAAAAAAAAAAAAAAAAGAAAAGAAAAGAGGGAATTATGAGTCATCCAGAGGGAGACAGCTGAGGCTACCCACGGTAGAAGCACACCCTGTCTGGAAACCGCCACCCAGAACGGGCAGCCCCACTTGCTTTTGTACAGTTCCCCCAAACTGCCCCACCTGAGGCTTTCCATGCAGATGAGCATCTGCTGTTTGGGGGTGTCTGGGGGAGGTTCCTTCCACCTTACCAGCCTTAGTTGTTATTTTCTTTTTGGGTCACACCCAGCAATGCTCAGGAGTTGCTCCTGGCTCTGCACTCAGGAATTACTCCTGGCTGTGCTCAGGGACCATATGGGATGCCGGGATCAAACCCGGGTCGGCCGCGCAAGGCAAATGCCCTCCCTGCTGTGCTATTGCTCCAGTCCCAACAGCCCCTTTTCTCTGACCAGCTCTTTGGGTGGCTGCTCATCGGCTCGGTGGCCGCCCTGGTGTTCCTGACCAAGTGCCTCAAGCACTACTGCTCGCTCAGCTACCGCCAGGAGGCCTCACTGGGCCCGGGCATCGCGCCAACGAGGACCAGCTCTTCCAGCACACGGCCGAGGTGCACTCGCGTGTGCTGGCGGCCAACAACGTGCAGCGCTTCTTCGGCCGTGGCGCTCAACAAGGAGGATGAGGAGCTGGTGGCCAAGTTCCCTGTCCAAGGCACACAGCCGCGCCACAGTGGGAATGCCATCACCGGCGTGTACCTGTACCGGGAGAACCTGGGCCTCCCCTCTACAGCCGCCTGCACAAGTGGGCCCAGGGTCTGAGTGGCAAAGGCACAGCTCCTGACATGGAGATGGCCCTGCTCGCCCCTGAACCCAGCCCCATCACCACAACCTCTGGGGAAGTGAGGTTCACAGCCCTAGGTGCTGCATAGAGGACGAGACTGACAGCACAGCCGGCCTGTGGACCTGAAGAAACGCCCTCAGTAAGGGGCGAGGGCTCACCACGCTGGGCTGAGGCTTTGCAGGCAGGAGCCCTGGATGCAACCCCAGTACCGAATGTCTTCTGAACACCACCTAGCGTGACTCGAGCACGCTGGATGTGGCCCAGAAACCAAGAAGCTCAGTCGCTTCCTGCTATCACATCCGGTCAGCGGCTTTGGAGGAAAGAGCCGTTCCCTGCCCAGCCTCGCCCGCCATTTACGTGCCTTACTGACGGGGCTACCAGGCTGATGGCACTGGCAGCACCCTGGGGACAGTGACACTGAATTTGTAGCCAGCTGCTTGGTCTCTGCTGGCAAGTGGCCCTTGGGTGCTCTGGCTGTGTTTTGTGCCTGGAAACTTGGATAAAGCTTTTCTTGGGAGAAAAGCCAGCGTATTGCCTATGATCTGTCCACACTACTGCCAGCTGAAATCCTGTCCAGCGCAGAGGGCCGACAGGATGAGGGAGGGGAGGCAGGGGTGAGGGCGTATGAGCCAGGTGATCCCACAGTGGGCTCTGGGGGGGCTGCAGCGACTCGCCTGACGGCAGCTGGTTTGGAGCCGGAAGAGCCCGTCCCTCCCTCAGGCCGACTCACTCCCGAGCCCAGTCTGAGCCGGGCCTGCGCCACACTGCCCCACATCGAGCCTGGATGGCCGGCCTCCACTACCCAGAAAATCTCTGGTCACACCCAGAGGGAGTGTCCAGTGGGAACGCCCACCAGAGAAAACGTTTTATTCCCTGAAGCTGTAGGACACAGGCTGGCATCAGCTGTGTCTGTGGGCCTGTGGAGCAATGGCAGACAGGAGAGCGCCATGCAGTGGGAGAACCCTATGTGGTCTTGGGGGAGGAGTGTGGGCGTGACAGGCCCCTGGGGCCATACTACTGCCCCCACAGCCCCACCGGCACACTGTCACCCCAACTCACTCCCCAGGCAAATCACTCAGGAAGGGGCCTCGGAAGAGACACCCAGGGCTGTCTCAGGGCCCGCCTCCCAGGGTCCCTCAGGACGCCGGTCCCGCTCCCCACCTAAGCCGAGCACCACGCTGAGCTGAGGCGCCACTCAGGATGCCCCGCAGGGACCAAGAGCCCTGTCGGGGTTCAGTCCCCCTTCCTGCTCCTCTGCACAGAACACAAGCAGCCCCCCCAGGTGTGCAGAGCCACCTCAAGAGGGAAGAAGAGGGTGACGGACACGCCTACAAAAAGGAAAGAATTCATTCTGACCCGACGGGTCACCCTCAGCACGCTGCCCAGAAAGCAGCAGGTCAATACGAGTCTGCAGGAGCCGCTGCACCCCATGGTCCAGGCCCGAGGCGGCCACGCAGCTGCCCGCTAGTCGCCCGCCACGGCGCTCTTGGCCTCCACGTACCTCAGCGCCTTGGCCTTCACGGCCTGCACGTCCTTCTCGCTGCCATGCTGCTTCGTAGTCCAGGTAGCGCTTGAAGAAGAATTTCATGCGCTTGGGGGCCAAGCTCAGGTGAATGACCCGCCAAGATGGCCCTGTGGGCAAGAGGTGGGCAGCGTTGGCCTGGCAGCACCCTAGTCCCCAGACCCCTTGGCCACGCCTATTTCTGTCAACTTTAAAGACGCCATAGCGGTGCAGGGGGGTTGGTGCCGGCCTGACAGATAGGGGTCTCTCCTCAGCATCCGACGGTGCCGCTGGGAGTGACCCCGCCCACATCCAAATAATAACCCCCCCAATAATATGAAAATCAGATCTTTAAAAAAATGTATACTAAATACGAAGATAAAATTCGACCTAAATATAAAAGTACCAGGGCTGGAGTGATAGTATAGCGGGGAGGATGTTTGCCTTGCACAGGCTGACCCAGATTCCGTCCAGGCATCCCTGAGCACTGACAGGAGTAATTCCTCGGTGAGGAGCCAGGGAGTAACCCTAGGTCGGGTGTGACACAAAACGCCAAAAAAAAATCTATAAAAGCACCATCACTGCCGCCAGGAACAGGGCAGGGTTGGTTCCCAGCACCACTCGGTGCCCTGAGCACCACCAGAAGTGTCCTTGGAGGCTCCATGGTGATCAAGAGTTATAGGTGGGCCCTCAAACCCACTGACCAGCACCTGGGTGCCTCCCCAACGTAAGAATAAAAACAGCATCCTCCATCATGACGGAGGTGGGAGAGGGCACTGCCCCCTTCCCCACTGAGCGGCCAGATTTGAGGGGGTTGGTTTTGTTCTGGGTGACACTCGGTGATGCTCAGGGCTTACTCCTGGCTCTGAGCTCAGGAATTACTGAGGGCAGGGCTCGGGGCCCACATGGATGCTGAGGACGGAGCCCGTGGCACACAGGCAGGCGGGCGCCCTACCCGTGGTCTCCAGGCCCCAGGCCGGAGCGGTTAAGGGAGAGTCAGGACCAGGGAAGTGGCACGAAGTGAGGGATGATCCGGTAATAAAAGCTGATCATACCCCAGGTCCGCCTCCCGCCGTGGGGATGGGGTGACCCAGGAGGTGAGGCTGGGCCTGTTCCCTATGATGAGCCCAGACACGGGCTTATAAGAGCACCAGAGAAACACGATTCCCAACTCCCAGGCTGGGGCTCTAGGGAGTTTGGGAAGCAACAGCACCTGGGTGCCAGGTCCACGCGGTTTTCCCAGAGACAGGAGGGAGAGGCGGAAGACACACACAGGGTCTGGGCTGCTGAGGACCCAGGAGGACCAGAGGCCACAGAATCACAGGGCATTCCTGCTGGGCAGTGGCTCTGAGGCACAGCAAAGCTCACACCCTGCATGCCTGAGACTGGGGTCCTTCCTATCCCGACACACCACACCCACACACACACCCACACACACACCCCACACACACACCACACACACACACACACACACACACACACACACACACACACACACACACACACACACACACACACACACACACACACACACACACACACACACACGGCCGAGGTCTAGCTGCCCCCTAAAGTAGGGCCGAGAGGGTCAGCCCCGCTCACCGGACGTCCTTCTGGCTGCCGTGCTTGATGGTCATGTCGATGTAGACTGACCAGACGTCTGTGCGCTTTCGGTACGTGCTCAGCGTGTTCTCGAACATGGCCTTGGCCCGCTCGGCGTCTCCCAGCTGGAACTCGAGCTGGGCAAACTTGACAATCACATCCACGCCTGCAGGGAGAGGACAGACACTCAGACGGGCGAGCAGGTCGCTCCCGGAGCTGATCCAGCCCAAATGACAACACGTTGCAGTCAGGAGCAGATCGTCAGCAGGAGAGGGCCCCGTCCCTCCCTAAGATACCACCTGCAGGGGAGCAGACCCCGGTCCAGCGCCCAGACACAGGGGTTTGGGCAGGAATGGGCCGCACTCACGCTCTTTGGCAGGCAGGCACTCGAGGGCCCTCTGCATGGTCCGGTGGCTGGCCCGGCCTGGCCCCCTCCGCAGCAGGAAGCCCCCGTATTTGATCCAGACAGTTTTCTCCTGCCGGAAACGCTTCAGCATTCGGGTTGTACAGTTCACCAGCCTCCTGGGGACAGATGAGGGAAGTGAAAGCGTGTGAGGGGACAACAGGACAGGCAGGAGGGCATATGCAGAGAGACCACCTGGAACCCACCAGGACGGGAGTTCCCCTTTCACCAGGCGCTAACACCAGAAGAGCCAGCCAGGGCGCGGCACAAAACACTGAGTGTACGGGAAGCCAGATTCCGTCCCCCAGCACCCAAGCACTGCGGGCTGTACCTCGGTTCCTCTCTACCCCCAAAAACTGGTACATGAAAGAGGCAAGGGTGGGGGTTCTGGGCTGTGGATTCCCAGGAGTGGGGAGTGCCTTCACTTTCCCCAGGGCCCAGCTGGAGCTGGAAGGCAGGGCTCAGCCGCCGGTGGCAGCTCCCTACCTGGAACTTCTCCGACTTGGTGTAGATGTCAGCCAGGTGGAAGAAGACTTTGAGAGGCTCGTTGTACTGCACGGCCCGCTCGAACACCTTCTCCAGGGCCTCCCGAGAGCCGTACATGTTCTCCAGGTTCAGCAGAGCCACCCACACGCTCAGCTTCTCCTGCTCCTCCCTGGGGAAGTCGGCACATGAGCTGCAGGGTGGTCCCCAGCCAGGCCTCACCAGCCAGGCCCCTTCCCCTCCATTCCCCGGAAGACCGCCCACCCAACGGCAACCAACTAGAGGTTCCGGATGGAAGCAACTGCCTGCTTCCTGGTCCCCATGAGACCAAGAATGGCATGAAGGTGCCTCTCTCTGACCCGCCACGCGGTTTCTCCCAAGCCTGCTCTCTCTGGTCCTAGCAGCCCTCGTTAAGGGGGCTCCCGGCAGTGTGACCCTCAGCTACCTCAGGGGAGGGAACCGGAAAACACAGCGAGGCTCTGGAGAGACTCAAAGGGCCGAGCAGGAGCCCTGGGTCCCATCCCCAGCAGACACGCTTGAGTCCAGGCAGCTGGCCCGGGCCCTCCCCCTATCACCTGAACGAGATGGTCTTGAGCGCCCTCTCGGCCACGGCCCGGCCTTCTCGATCTCCGTGGCCTGCAGATGGAAGGCCATGTACTGCACCCACAGGATGGAGCTGTCGGGGGAGCTGAGCACGAGGCGGTCGAAGTCGCCGGCGCACTCCAGGCTGCCGGCCCGGATCCATGAGTGCATCCTCGAGCCGTGCCAGCTCCTTCTCCGCCTGCCGCCGCTCCTGCGCCGCTCCTTCCTGCTCTTCTTCTGCGAGGGGCAGAGGGGAGGCGCCTGCCACATGCTGCCCTGGGGGAGCTCCGTGGGGCCCCAGCCTATTCCCAGGCTAGCCCAGAGCACAGAGGGGTCCCGCACACACGATACCGTGGCCTGCCGTGGCTCTGCCTCCTCCTCGCTGTCTGAGCTCTCTGCTCGGGGCGGCAAGGCCGGGTCAGCGAGTCCAGGCCCACGTCCCACCTGAAGCCAGTCGCCAGTTGTAGCCGGGCACCTCTGCAGGCTGGGCCGGCTTCTCCTGCAGGGACCAGAGGAGCCTGAAGGAAGCCCTGCACTCGGCAGATGGGTCCCCTGACAACGCACTGCAGTACCAGGACCAGGCCCAGCACACTGGACACTTCACAGGAACAGACACGAGCTTCTATGTGAACACAGTTCACAACCACGCACTCCACATACATAGACACACAACACACATAAACACACACAGGCACACGCAAACACATACAGGTAAACACAGACACACAGAGCACATGTACGCTCAGGAAGACTCAGACCACTCTCGAGCTGGCTTCCCTGAGTCCACTCCGCTGCCCATGGCCAATGCTTTTCAGCTCTCTCCTATGGGGCTCTCTGGGGGCTCCCGCCCCTGGCCCCTCCCCCCCCGCCTCCCTCTCCCGTGGCCCTCTCTGGGTCTCCCCGCCCCCCCCTCACCTTGGGCGCAATCCTCGCTCGTCGCACCCCTCCCGGTAGTACACGCCCACCCCGCTGTCCTCCTCCTCAGCAGGGGCAGCTCTCTTCTGCTTCTTTACCACTGCTTCCTGCAAAGGTGGGGACAGGTAAGTGCCTCAGGGCCCGGTCCAGGAGAAGGCCAGGCCATTTGCTGGCTTTGGGTGGTTTTGATCTTGGAAGAACCTGACAGTGGTCTGGGCATGGCAGCCGGGGCTGTGTGGTGGTGGGATCAAGCCCAGGTGCTATTCGATCTCTCTCTGCTGTCCACCTTGTTTTTGCTTTAGAGATTGAGGCACTTATTTCATTCGCTTTGGGTTTTTTTTTTTTGGGAGTCACACCAGCCATGCTCAGGGGTCACTCCTAGCTCTGCACTCAGGAATTACTGAGTGCTCAAGGGACCATGTGGGATGCCGCAGATCGAACCCACGTGGCCGCATGCAAGGCAAATGCTCTCCCGCTGGACTATCACTCTGGCCCCCTATTTCATTCAATTTAATCACCAAGAAAAGCATTCCCCTCTAGCCACCATTCCAACCACTGCTTACAGTTAATCTGCAAACCAGAGTCTTGAGTTAGACTCAAGTTAAAGACCGTGGCAGAACTCTGACAGTCCCAACAGTAACCAGCCGCTGGTGAGGCAAGTTCCCTGTCAGCCCCTCCAGGACCTCCACATGTGTGGGTTTCCCCTTACAAGAATTGCTCTAGATTCATTTAGTGACGAACAAACAGATGGGCCCAGAGCAATAGTAGCACCGGTAGGGCACTTGCCTTGCAAGTGGCTGCCCCAGGTTTGATCCTCGGCATCCCCGAGCCTGCCAGGCTTTAGCCCCAAGCACCACTGGTTGTGACCCCAAAATAAAAAAAAAATTCAAATTAAACATTAGTATTAAGCTTTCCCTAAGTGCCAACTCCTATAAGCCTGCAGCAAATGGTAACTAGTCACCTTACGACTGAGAATCAATAATTAAGACTTAATTAGAAGCTGGCAGCTGAGGCTGTGCCCGCCTCCGAGGGACACACCTGCTGCGCCCCGCAGGCCCGGGCACCCCCGCTTGCCCCCGCAGCTGGTTCAGGGGCTCTTTCTCCTCCTTGCTGAGCTGCTGCTTCTTCTTCCTCCTCTGGGCTTTCTGCTCCGTGACCTCTCCGCTTTCTTCTTCCCTCTCCCTGCCCCGGAAGGGGCAGAGCTCGGGTGGCTGGGAACACGCCGGGCTTCCCAGTGTCGCTGGGCAGGAGGGACAGGCCCACCAGGGCCGTCTGGGGGGTTCAGGCTATGCGGGCAGAGCAGGGGTCCATGAGGAGGCAGCCGGGCTCCTGTCCTCGGCCCCCTCACCCCGCCGGAAACAGAACAGTCTGCCTATGCGAGCAGCTGAGCAGCCGTGAGGGGCCCCTCACACCTCCCAAATCAGTGCCTACAAGGAGGCACGTCTCCAGAGCTGCTGAGGGCTGAGGCAGAAGCACCAGGGCCCCCACACCTGGACATGATGCTCCAAACAGACCCTGCTGGACTCCCAAGGAAGACAAGGTGTGTGTGTGTCTGGGGGGAGGGGGCCCAGACCGCCACTCTACCTCAGGACCCTGGCTGTGAGCAGCTTCCCTTCTGGAAGGTGTTTGTGATACAGTTCAGTGTAGGACCGGCTGTGCTGGGAGATGTGTGGGTGCTGGGCCAAACCCACCACGGAAGGCCCAAGGCTGACAGGAGAGAGACAAGGTCCTGAGGCCACACACAACGACAATCCTGACCAAGCTCAGGGCCACCACCTTTCAGGGACCCCAACTGTGACAAGCATCTAAGGAGCTATAGGCTCCTGGCACCCACCAGGGGAAAGGGGCTTGGCCGACTGAAAGACTAAGGGAACATGGCCAAGATGTGACTGAAAAAGCAGCCTTTCCCCACACCCCAACACAACAGCACATAAAGCACAAACTGCCGGGAAGGTATAAGGAAATGCAGGGAGTGGCCAGGGATGGCTCCAAGGACACACGCACTCAGGCCCGACTCCAACACTCAGCCATGCATGGAGCCCCAAGCACCGCTGGTCTGAGCAGCACTTTGCTGCGGCCCAGAGCATCACTGGAGAGGTTCTAGAGTCCCTAAGCAGCGCTGGGGAGTCCCTTCTCCACAGAACAAAAAAGAAGATGAAGCGAGGAAGCAACAGCCAGCTGAGAGAGCTGTTCTGCTCGGTGCTTTGGAACGTTACGTGGACTTCACTGACACGCTGAACCACTGGTCAAAACACCAAATAAAAACGGTAAAGAAAGTCTGAAGACATTTTGGGTTTTGTTTCTTTGACGTTTTCTTTTGGTGGGGAGGGAGACCCATACCCATCTGTTCTCAGAGCTCACTAACTGCACTGGGGTCACTCCTGGCGGTGTCTGGAGTGTGACTGCGGTGCTGAGGGTGGACCTGGGGCCGGCCACGTGGCAAGCACATGCCGTAACGTCTGAACCAGCAGAGTCAGGCTGAGGGGTGCACCGGCAGGAGGCGCCTCACTCACCTCAGGAGCACGCCCGGGGCTGCACGGCCTTCACATAGCCCGCAGGAGCTGCCCCTTCTGGAGGTCCTCGATGGAGTTGATCTCGGGATCTGCTATTTTGCTTTTGGTCTCTGGGTTTGTCCTAAAGGAATGAAGAGCTTTACAAACACATGCCCTAATCCCTTTCCTGCTCTCACGCCCAGCTTGCCCACAATGATCCCACCAGAGCCCAAGCCTACTGTCCCTGGGGTCTGTCAGCTCTCTGGGAGCTCAACACGGACCTCCAGCCAGGCCTTAGAGATGTCCACTCTAACCCGGCGCCGACTGACCATGCCGCTCTCAGCCCAGCTGTGGAAGCCCAGGGTTGAGGCTCGCCTTCCTCAGGGACACAGCCTCTCAACCCTGAGCGCTCACTCACGGACACTTGCACCTGCCTCTGGGAAAATGAGCTGGAGCAGAATGATTCTCCTAGAATCGTGCCAACTTTTCCGGATAAAAGGGGCCCAGGTATAGAGTAGATGGACAGGGCAGCGTGGGGAGCCCCAAGTTCCATCTCAGACACATGGCGCCTCTCCTCAGCCCAGGGGCCTCCTTCCCCTCTCGCACCCCCAACACAACCCCGTCACCTGGACGATCGCAGCGACAGCGCCAGCTCAGGGCCTGCTGTGGACAGGACGCAGCACCTGGAATGAGTGTGGGCCAGAGGAGAAAAGATGGACTTTTTGGCATCTCAAGACAACAACGGGTCTTGGTTTCCTTGTCACAAGGAGAGAAGGAACTCGAGATTCAGGACCTCTGGAAAAATCTCCAGGCCTCAACATCCTGGTCTGTTGCGTGAACACTACCTCCCTTCTTACCCTAGAAAAGTGCTGGGAAAAGAAAGTAAGAGAAAACACAGAAGCTTCTGGAAGATCCAGAGCACACACGGTACATGCTGAGATGAGGTCACCAGCCCAGTGAGCCTGGCTGGGAGCGTCTGATCTGAGGCAGCTGACACGGGGCCAACTCATGAGAGCAGATGAGAGACCCAGAGGGCCCAGCTGGCAGCTGCCGAAGGAAAGCAGCGCTTGCCTTCCAGGTGGGATTCCAAACATGTTTCATTTAAAACAGCAGTGAGTGGTGCAGCTGCCATCAGAAATCTCAGGCAAAAATCTCAGGCAAATATCAGCGACAATGTGGCCTGACCTCCCCTAGGACAGGTCCCTGCTCTTCTGTTAGAAGCCATTCCAGACCAAGGGGCTTCAAAGGACCAGCTTATCTGACAGGTGCAGGGATGAGGCTGGTTTGAATGAAACAAACTGAAACATGTTTTGCTCAGTCATGTGCCTTTGAATCACTCCCAAAGTAAAGCAGAAGCAGCGCCCCGACAGACTCCTGGCCTTCTCAAGGCCGCAAGGGGGTTCATGCTGTTCAACTCTGCCAAGGGGCTAAGCTTTAGGATGGAACACTTGAGGAGTGTGTGAGCCTGCTTTTCAGTTGTCCACGCCTTTGTTGGTCCCAGCACTCCTGAGCGTGTAAGCTGAAAGCTCCCTCCTGGATGTAAGCGTATCCGGGCTACCAAGCGGCTTTTACCACTACAGGGAGGCAGCTCCGCTTTGCATACCTGAAAGAGTCTGTAACGGAGCTCACCTCTACTGGCAAAAGCTCACTCCCATCTCTCTGCTGGGAACTGCTTATCTAGAGAAAACTTTTCTTTTCCAGTTAAAAAGATGAATGCGGGGCCGGAGCAATAGCCTAGCGGGTAGGGCGTTTGCCTCTTACGCGGCCGGCCTGGGTTCAATCCCGGCATCCCATATGGTCCCTGAGCACCGCTAGGAGTAATTCCTGAGTGCAGAGCCAGGAGTAGCCCCTGAGCATTGCCGGGTGTGACCCAAAAAAGCAAAAAAAAAAAAAAAAAAATAATAATAATAATAAAATAAAATAAAAATTAAAAAAAAAAAGATGAATGCGGAGGAGGGCCGGAGCGATAGCCCAGCGCATAGGGTGTTTGCCTTGCACACGGCCGGCCCATGCTGGCCCGGGTTCGATCCCCGGCATCCCATATGGTCCCCTGAGCACCGCCAGGAGTAATTCCTGAGTACAGAGCCAGGAGAAACCCCCTGAGCATTGCTGGGTCTGACCCAAAAAGCAAAAAAAAAAAAAAAAAAAAAAAAAAAAAGATGAATGCGGAGGGACCAGGAGGTAAGACAGTGGGTAGGACGCTTGCCCTGCACACAGCCAACCCAGGTTCGATCCCGGCACCCCATATGGTCCCCAAGTCCACTAGGGACGAGCTAGGAGCCTACCTGACAATCTGCTGGGGAGTGAAACCCTCCAGGGGTGTCTCCAGGTAGGCATCGCTCACATGGAAAACGCTGACACTTCCCATCTTCCCGAAGGGAGGGAGACGGTCAGCCCTTCCACGGGCGTCACCTTTGCCACCCGGCCCATGACCACATCCCCTTTCTCCAGCTTGTGAGGACCTGGGAGCAGAAGGAAACGGGTTTGGGGAAAATGGCCAGGAAGGCTGGAGTGTGGCTGAGTGTCCAGAGTGCACAGACTAGACGCTGACCACACCCAGACACCCCCCCGGGCCAGATAGGACGAGTCAGTAATGGAGGGACACAGAGACAAGTCCCAGCGGAGAACTGATCCAACAGGACACAACCACAGGCCTTCTTGGGACTCCAGCCACCAAGGCACCCTTCAGCCCGACCCCCCGCCCTCCCCACCTCACTCCACCTATGAGTGAGAGACACAAGAAGGCTCTAGAGGAGTCGGGGTCAACCACAGTGGCCTTCAGGGCCTGGCCAATCCGGAACTTCTTATCTGGGTGTTTCAGGACCTGGGAGGAAGAAGAAAATTGCTCTAGTCTTGGGGAGAAAGTTCTCTCCCACGACACGAGGTCTGCATCACAACCGCTTCCAAAGAGATCCCCAGTCAAGCCCTCTGACCCCTGCAGCCACTGTCAGGAAGCACCCCAGGGTCTCCAGCACACTGACCTTCAGGCTAAGAGAAGTGAGCAGCAAGGGAATCCTCCCCGGATGTCAGGCGCAATCTCCACCTCGAGCCATTTCTTGACTATGTTGAACTGGGAGAAAACAGGAGGAGCGATGGAACAGAGCAGATAAGCACGCTTTAGGTCAAAAAAAAAAAATCACAGGGCTGAAAAAAAAGCCTCCCCTACAATTACAGGGTAGAAAGGGCCCCTAATCCTGCACCGTCTCCCGGGGACGCCACGCCCCACTGCCCCTGCCGGGTCCCACACCCGCACTGAGTCTCCCTGGGGCTCAGCAGAACGAATATCAGGTCCCTCCGGGACCTCAGCAAGGCCCAGAAGGACTCGAAAGTGTCGGCCCTCTGTGATACCAAACCAGGGGCTGTCTCGAGACTCGTCCACGCACAGTTGTGCCCAGGAACTGCTGGCCAGACCCAAAGGTCACCATCAGCTGCCCTGCCCTGAACAAACCTACCACCACCCCCCCACCCTGCCAATTTTTAAGACAATTCAAGACATTCATCAAGCTGCAACGATGTGTGGGATGCTGCAGCAATAAAGAAAAGGCCGTTTTCTAGGGCATCACAGTTTACAAACACAAAGTTCCATGTCCCGTGGGCCTGCAAATAACTAGAGCAGTGAGCGCCAGCACCCTGGGAGCCCGACAGAATGGGGAAGAAGGAAGCACAGGTGTGCGGGCCGCGGAAGAGTGTGGGTAACGGAGCAGTATAAAGGCGAGAAAGTAAAGAGGATTTCGGGCTAACAGTGCGCAAGCGCATGAGGTCAGATCCTGAAGAGCCTGAGACAGCACTTGAATGCGCCTCTGGGGTTCACAAACTTCCACAATTTATGACTGAGGGGGCAAGCAGCAGAGACACGCAGAGAGGGTGGTCGAACAGCAAGGAGTTACACCACCAGCACTGCCCCGGCCACTTCCTCAGAACGAGCCCGCCCGACTGCTCACACTGATCCTTCCCTTTTCAACTTGGGGTTAGAACTGATCCGGGGACCTTGGAGACAGCACAGAGGCTAGGACACATGATGGCACATGGTTGTTCTGGCTTTAATTCCCCAGCACCCATATGGCCCTTCACGCACCGCCAGGAGTGATCCCGGAGCGCTGAGCCAGGAGTAAGCCCTGAGCACAACAGGGTGTGGGTCCAAAACACCAGCGGTAGTTCCAATAATGACACTGGTTCGCACTGAACTTCATGAAAGGCAAGAATTTAAAACCTAGGTGCCGGAGCGACAGCACAGTGGGTAGGGCATTTGCCTTGCATGCCGCCGACCGAGGTTCGATTGCCTGGCATCCCGTAAGTCTCCCCCAAGCACCGCCAGGATTAATTCCTGAGTGCAGAGCCAGAAATAACCTCTAAGTATTGCTGGGTGTGACCCCCAAAAAAGCAAAAAAAAAAAAAAAAAAAAAAATCACACCTGGAGCCTGAGTGACGGCAGAGCAGGTAGAGCTCTTTCCTTGTATGCAGCCAACCAGAGTTTGATCCCGGCACCCCACATGGTCCCTCCAGCCTGCCAGGAGTGATCCCTGAGCACCACCGGGGTGGCCCAAAAACAGAAACATCCAGAATCATCACTTGATCACTTGAATCCCGTTATTCATCGATTTGCTCGAACGGGCGCCAGTAACATTTCCATTGGACCCTATCCCATGCCAATGTAGCCCAATGGCATCTGGTTGCTTCAGGAATATGGAGAGCCTCATTGCCAGGATGCCAGGCAATTTGAAAGGATTTACCTCCAAATTACCATGAATTACCAAGAATAAAAAAAAGAATTTAAAACCTAATACTGTATTCTGAATCTTGCTCTATATTTTTTCCATTTGTATCTTCTTTCCATTAATCTACACAGATAAGTTGAACTGAGTTGCCGACTATTTGGTAAACAGTAAAATCTTTCTTATTCAGACCAGAATTTTCTATCATTCCCCACAACCAGCATGGTAGCAAACACAGCACCTAGCCCCGTGAGAAAGGCCTTTGCCTCAGTGGCACCCCTACGCTGAGGAGGCTGGGCCCAAACTGCAGGGAATCTCAGACACAAAACTCACCTTTTTCAAGAAGCAGGTCACAATCTGACCAGCCTGGTACTGTTTGATCTTCTCGATGGGGTCGATGGAGTGAGTGCTGAGAGTGCTGAAGCCGCCCTTGTCCAGCTCACTGTGGGCACAGGGCAGGAAGAGGGGACCAAGCGGATAAGGCTCTGATTCAGAATCCTCTCCCGAGACGCACGCACGCACGCACGCACGCACGCACGCACACACACACACACACACACTCATATTCTGCTTTTTTGGGAGACACCTAGTGATGCTCAGGGGTTACTCCTGGCTCTGCACTCAGGAATTAACCCTGGTGGTATTCAGGGGATCATATGGGATACCAGGGATCTAACCCAGGTTAGCAGCGTACAGGCAAACGCCCTATCCTATTCACAATATAAGCAAAAAGAACCTTTGGCATTTGAAAAGAAAAAAATTATATGGGCTGGAGTGACAGCACAGTGGGAAGGGAGGGCATCTGCCTGCACACAGTCAACCCAGGTTTGATTCCCAGCACTCCGTTTTGTCCACTGAGCCCGCCAGGAGTAATTCCTGAACACAGACCAGGAGAAAGCCCTGAGCACTTGCAGGTGCGACACAAAAACCAGAAGAAAAAAAAAACAAAATATTAACTATAGCATGTCAATTATGTAAAAATTTTTAATACCAAAAAATTATGTAAAAATTTTTAATACCAAAAAATTTGGTATACATATATAAGCTACCCGTGTCATATTTGATATGCCAAAAACCAGTAACAATTATAGACCTCATTCCCATGACCTGAAGGAATGGTTTGAGGCTCTTCATGTTCCTGGAGCAAGTGATGCCCTTGGGCTACACTAGCATGTGACAGGACATATGGAGATGTTACTGGTGCCCGCTCAAGCAAATCAATGATCAAAGGGAAGACAAGTGATACAAGTGATACATGTATATAAAAACAGTATGAAAGAGATGCTTATTAAATACAATAACAAAATAATGACTAATACAATAATAAAGCAAACAGTATAGCAGGTAAGGCTGACCAGGGTTTGATTCTCAGCACTGACAGGACTGATTCCTGAGCACTGCTGAAAACCCAAACGAAAACAAACCAAATATAAAAGTACTTGCAGACCCAAGTTCATCACAGACTTATTCACAACAGCCATGTTGTGGTAGCAGCATAAAGGCCACTAACAAACAGAACTCAGGGGCCAGAGCAATAGTACAATGGGAGGGCATTTGCCTTGCACACAGTGGACCTGGGTTCGATCCCCGGCATCCCAAATGGTCCCCTAAGCATAGCCAGTAGTAACTCCTGAGTGGAGCCAGGAGTAACCCCTGAGCATCACAGTGTGTGACCCAAAAAGGAAAAAAAAAGAAAAGAAAGAAAGAACTCAGCCCCGAATACCACTCTGAACACAGCTCTTCGCTTCTTTTCACATAACCCTTCTTGCTAGTCAGTGGCCCTTCTGAGGCATTATCCCGACCAGAGAATACGGCACACTGGACAGAATGCAGTACTGAAACAACTCCGGCAGAATCAATTCCTATCTCGAGTCCAGTACTCTCCTCGCACAACAGGTCAGGCTGGTGCTGGTCCCTCACCTTGGCCGAACACTCAGCTCTGGGATGGTTCGAATGAATCTGGGATGGCTTATTGGGAGAAACCTGGAGAAGGAAAAGTCAGATCAACTCTCCTGTTCTCTGCCACACCATAACCTGGAGATTGGAATATCTCTCACCTCCCCACCGAACTAAGCTGGAATTTCTCTCACCTCCCCACTGAACTAAGCTGAAAAACCCACCTGCTCCCCTCCTGGACCACACACTGGTGGTCGGGTCTGAGGGTCTCCATCCTCATCCTTACAATCGATTTACTCAAAACAAGCCGAAGAGAGAGAGAGAGAGAGAGAGAGAGAGAGAGAGAGAGAGAGAAGAGAGAGGGAGAGAGAAGTGAGAGGGAGGGAAGAGAGGGAGAGAGAGGAAAGAGGGAGAGAGAGGGAGGGAGAGAGAGGAGAGGGAGAGAGAAAGGAGAGAGGGAGAGAGAAAGGAGAGGGAGAGAGAAGAGAAAGGAAAGAGGGAGAGAGAGGAGAGAGAGAGGGGGAGGAGAAAGAGAGAGGGAGAGAGAGTGTTGCTGGGGATGTAAGCCAGGGCCCCATACCTGCAAGGCCTGTGCTGTGACTGAAGACCCCAAAGAGTGAATGAAAAAAAAATTAACATGCAAACTGTTGTGAAGAAACTGCCCTTTTTGCGGGTACAGGGGAGAACCACACACAGCAATGCTCAGAGGAGCATGCGGTGCCAGGGACTACTCGGGCTCCCCCAAAGCCTGTGTTCCAGCCCTTGGAGCCAGCTCCTCAGCCCAGACTCTGATGTTTCTGCTTTTCTCCTTATAGCAAGAATTTCTGTTACAGTAACACATTTTATCTAGATTTAAAGTAAAAGAGTATGATTAAGGTACAGTGGTTGTGGGGCTGGGGACAGAGTACAGCGGTACGGTGCTGGCACTGCAAGTGGCTGACATGGGTTTGATCATCCCTGGCCCCCAAAGGGTTCCATGAACCCACCAGGAGTGACCCCTAAGGGCAGTCCCCCGGAGTAAGCCTTGAACATAGCTGGGTGTGGCCCTAAACCAAAACGAGCCAGAAAGGTACGTGGTAGAGGTGGACCTCCACAGCTCCTCCTATACAGTGAGCCAACGGGCCAGCAGAGCGAGAACTCCATTACATACTGGACATTGCCTCGGCCTCTGCAATGGCCTCTACCACACAGTCACTACAGATACTTCACAAACCAGGAGAACAAAAGGTCAGAGAGTTCAGGAACTACTCAGCTCAGGCACTTCCTTGAAAGCTGCAAATCTGGAACTCAAACCTACACCTGCCCGAGCCCCTTACTTCATTAAGAAGGGCGGCACCCCGCGGACGTTCCTTCTGGTGAGTGTGTGTCTGCCGTGTTCTGCCTCTGCCCCCCTCCCTCCCCCCAGCAGCACCCCCGCACCTGTATGCGTCTTCACGTCTCGCCCACCAATCACGCCGTGCCGTGACCGTCTTCCCCACTTTCAACTTGGCGGTGGGCATGGTGCCTTCCGGCACGTCATCCAGAATGCGGGAGGCGTGGACAGAGCCGACGACGCCACCTTCCAGGCTCACCAGCACGTGGGTGGGCTTCACCGACTTCACAGTCCCCGTGACCAGATCCCCGATGGACAGGGCGTGCTGCTTCCCAGCCTCTGCAGCCAGAGCCGGGTCCAGCTCGCCCGTCGTCCACCGCCTCAGGGTCCTTCGGGGTCTGTGTCAAGGTCCGCTTGGCAGCAGGTCCCTCGACGGCCAGGAGGAGGCCAGTGACTCCGGGCTGCGTGGTCCTGAGGGTCAGGGAGACCCCCCTGCCCCACCTGTAGCTTCTCCGAGTCAAAGCGGAAGGTGTCGTTGAGGTGAGAGGTGAGAGAGAAAGCCACCATGTGGCCGGTCTCTGCCAAGGAGGCGATAGCAAAGGACTCTTCCAAGTGCTGCACGATGGCCTGGTGCCTGCTGCCTTTCTTCAGCTGGAAAACAGGATCCCCAGGCCCGGTTCACTGAGAGCACGAGGGCTCGGCCCAGGGGGGGAGGGGCTGCAGGGGTGCCGAGGCAGCTTTACTCAACAGCACTCACTTCCCCGAGCACTGAGGCAGCCCTCCAGAACACCCAGCTTCTATCTCATCACACCTCCCTAGAGCTGGCTTTGGCCTGGAATTCATATTCCTGGATCCCAGAATTCTTAGAATTCCCAGAATTTTTAGGCTTTTCCCACTCCCAACCCCTCTCCATGCAAGGAATGCAACCAGGGCGAGCGATGCCAGAACACCCGAATTCTGAATGGGTTGGTTACTGCACATTCAGAAACTGTAACTGTGGCCCAATTTTTTGGTGACCCCCACGCTCTGACCACAGGTGCGGCTGTCGCCACAGAAGAACCCTCACCAAGATGAGCCAAAGTGGGGACACACCCAGCACAGCCACACCCAGCTACAGGGTTGCTTTAGACCCCGCATGAAGGTTAAATAAGGGTGCATCAGGGCACCAAAGACCCACCCTCTTAGACTTCCGGTTCACCAGATTCGGCAGCAGGGAAACATGCACTTCCATCTTCAGCAAGTCCACGCTGAGGACCACGGCCTTCTTCTTCTGCCCGGGCTCCACGTCCTGTCCTGGGGTCAGAACCAACAAAACATCCTTACCTCCTGCCATGTGGAGAAGGGAGATATCGCCTCCAAATGTATCGTGAGAGCAGCCAGAGCGATAGGGACAACAGGTAGGAAGCTTGCCTTGCATGTGACCAACCTGGGTTCAATCCCCGCATCCTGTATGGTCCCCAGAGCACTGCCAGGAGTAATTCCTAAATGCAGAGCCCAGAGTAACCCCGCATTACTGGGTGCTGCCCCCAAACAAACGAAATCCCCAGATGTTTCCTGAGGGGTTCTTAGGCACCATAAAGAAAGAGGAACTTTGTGCTCTGGGTCTCCAGGGAGAGTCTGGAGGCAAGCCAGGGGTCTCATTCCCAGAGCACAAGTTCTTAGGCTCTGCACCAAGTGGGTCCTGACCTACATAGGCAGATCTAGAGTTCCCCAGCTGGAACCAAGATTCCGTACTGATGCCTTCCTCAGTATATACATGCTCCCAGTCACTGTGACTTCAACCCACACAAGGCTCCCAATCTCTACTGACTCAGCTCACTAATCTTTGGGAGTCTGCAGGTGGGAGGCGAGGCGGCTGACAGAGCCCTCCTCAGAGGCGGGAGGGTGGGGCAACACTCACCTGTCCGGTGGTACCGACTGGCTCGCAGCACGAAGGCCCGCCACCGGGCCCTCACTGAACAGCACAGAACCATCTTCTAACACCTCTTGCACCTCCAGGTCGAGGATCATGCCCGGGGTCATCTGAGCCAGCGTCTGGATCAACGCGGAGTCTGCCAGAGATCCAGAGGAACATGGGTTTGTAAGAGGGCGCCAGGCCCACCTCGCTTTTGATATTACAGAGGAAGTGTAGTGCTGGAGGCGCCAGGAGCTGTGAAATCATCCGCCACAATCCCAACGCCCGAGTCTTTGCAGCTGAGCAGGCAGAACGCAGGCTTTGCACACACAAGGCCTGGTGTGATCCCTAGCTCCACATGGTCCCACAAGCATGTGAGTGACTCCCAAGCTCAGGGCCAGCAGAGGCCTCCAAGGAGGATTCAGATGTGACCCCGAAACAAAATTCTCAGAGTCGAGGACAAGTCGGGCAGAAAGACCTCGGCCACGTGCTGTCACTACCTGAGGCAGCAGACACGGGCACACCTATGCTCTCCTCCGGCTTCTGAACCGTCATCCCTCTATGTGAAATCTGGCCTTGGGAAGCTTCTTTCCCATGTCCCGCTGGGTCCCAAGACCCCGCACAGTGGCCCCCGCATGAAGGACCAAAGAACAACCCCATGAAACTTTCTACAGCAGGCACGGGCCTCGGCTCTCCTTCATCCCCACATGCTACTAAACAAACGAAAAAGTGAAGAAGTTGGGTAAACCAGGCAGGGTGCTTGTTCACAGCTGACCTGGGTTTAATCCCCGTCATCCCAAATGGTCCCCCAAGCACTGGGGGCCAGAGGACATCAGGAGAAATTCCTGAGTGGAGAGCCAGGAGTGACGCCTGAGAACAGTGGGGCATTAACTGTTCCCATCACCACAAAATAAAAGAGAGAGAGAGAAGTCAATGAATTCAGAACCAGGGCAAACTCAAGCCCATAGAACGAAGGGAACCAAGGGTGTGGAACGGGAGGCTTGGGACATGCTGGAGTGAACAGCGGAGTCGCTTTTACAAAGAACAGGAAGCAGGACACTTAGTCACCCGGAGGCCTGTGCAGGCCATGCACCTATTAAGAGGCTCTTGATATTTTATAATATCAAAACATCAACAACTCTGAGAAAAACAACCTGACGTGCAGCCCCCACCCCCCACACACATACACACCGAGCAGCCGCTGGCACCTACCCCGGTTGCCCATGAGGCAGCGCACGCCCTGCCACTCCTCCAGGCACTGGCTCAGCAGCAGCAGGCTGGTGGTGGCCCGGTCCCCAGAGTACAGTCCGACAGCCGCAGTGACAGCAGCATCCGCTGCTTCTCCTCATCCATGTTGGTCACCTTGGCAACCACCGTCTGCCCTTCGACAAAGTGGTCACTTGTGGTGGTCACAAACTTGTCGCTCATGACCTGGGGCAGCAAACAGAGAAAGCGAGACTCCGTGAAGAAAACCCTGTCAGAGGCCCAGGCAGGGTCCAGCGGGGAGGACTGGGCAAGCTCCTCCTCTGCCATCAACACCGCCAGTGACAAGGCTGCAGGCCAGAGGACATCAGAGCCACCTGCCACGAGCTCCCACAGCCGCCACCTGTTCCGGGACCTCTGTCTCTGCTCCCACCTAGAACAGTCCTGCAGGGGAGTCATCAGCGTTTGCTCACCAGCTCCTTCCGCATTGGGAGCGGCCCCCACCTGCTACCCGCACTGGTCTGACCATTCAGCAGACTTCAGAGGGGACATCTAGGGGCTTTTGCACAAAAAGTTTACAACTCAGGAGATGGGCAAGGGGAGAAACTTGGGGGAGGGGGAAGGGGGTGATTTCCTTTGGTTACACCCCTATGAGACCCAGAGACTATTCCTGGGTCTACCGGGATGAAACCAGGGCGCGGTGTCTTAACTGGGAGTATCTCTCCAGCACCCAGGGAGAGAATTCCAAGCACACTGTGGCACTAAGCAGCTCAAAAAAGCCAGAAGGCTGCAAAATCTGCTCTCCACTGCCCAGGGAAAAAATAAGTATCTGTGTGCAAATATGCAGAGACTGTAAATGAACACTCAGACAGCTGGTCCCTGGGCACAACCAGGAGTGACCCTCAAACACCGTCAGGCATGGCCGCAAATCCACGAACAAAAGCTCCACATCTGGCACCAGACACAAGCTGGCCCTGGGCGCCCCGCCTGACGCGGCTTTGTTGTGGAGTGGGGGAAGCAGGGACAGCACAGCTGTGGCACTGTGCCCTGCCTTCTTCTCGGGGACTCTTCCCATCCCTGGTGCCATGGAGCCCAGTGACCCCTGCCCCAGCCCCGTCCCCAATGCCTGCAAGCCTGGAGCCTTAGAGGCACTCACAGCTTTGGGGGCCAGTCCACTGAGGCCGGAGGGGAACTGGACAAACACCCCGTAGTCCTTGATGCATTTCACGAAGCCGATGAGCAGCATTCCAGGGTGGATATCTGCGAAGCTCTTGGGATTCTGGCCGCCTTCTACTGTGGAGACCAAAGCTGGCTTCCGGCAAAGGAGCTGGTGGCAGTTCGTCAAGGAGGGTTCCAGAAGGAGCAGATGAACGCCTTGCTACCCTCTCCAGCAGGGGCCTCCTCCGGCTTCTCTCCAAGCACGCAGCCCGGTGGCCCCAGCACACAGCAGCACCCCTACCCACCCCCACCCGACTCCCCCGCCTCCCGACTCCAGAACCAGGGAAGGGTCCTGCCAGTCGGGTCTCAATATGCCCGTGCTGATCCGATCCCAGCAGCTTCAGGGCTCTCGCTTCTCTCCCCCCCTGAACACACCCTCCCATCTCCCTGTATCAAGGGCCGCAAAAGTGGAATCACTGGGGCCGGAGGGATAGCACAGCGGGTAGGGCCTTTGCCTTGCACGCGGCCGACCTAGGTTGGATCCCGGCATCCCATATGGTCCCCCGAGCACCGCCAGGAGTAACCCCTGAGCACCACCAGGTGTGACCCTCCCCCCCAAACAAAGAGTGACACATCGCTGTGGCCTGGCCACGAGCCAACCTGCCACTGTCCCTGTCCCATCACATCACCCAGCCCCAGCTCACCTCCCCAGGCCCTCTCACCACAGTCCCATACTTCCAATTCTCTGAGGAAAAGGGAAGTTCCACCAGGACCCAGGAAAACAGCCTCCCTCCCTCCTTCCTTCCTTCCTTCCGTCCTTCCTCACCCAAGGGGTAAGGGAGGAAAGCAGCTGCCCGTCTCTGTTCAGCTCAAGGGGGAACACCCAACATCCCCAGAGACAACAAGCCACAATGAACCCTCCTCAAACTCCCTCGCAAAGCTCCTCCCTTCCTTCCTGGGGCCTCACCTGGTGGTGTTCAGGGGACCAGGTGGAGCGCTGGGGATCGAACCTGGGTGGGGCCAGAGCAATAGCCCAGCAGGTAGGGGCTGACTAGGTTCAATCCCTGCCATCCCATCTCTGAGCACCACCACGAGTGACTCCTGAGTGCAGAGAGAGGAGTGACCCCAAAACAAAACGAAAGATGAGACCCTCACCCAGAGTTACCCCGGGCCCACTCCCGATGCCAGCAGAGGATACGACGTGCCCCTCCACCTGGCTCAGGCACAGCACTCTGTGAAGCGTGTCCCCTTCCTGGAGCCAGTGATGCAACAAGGGCCCATTGGCGACATGGTCCGAGAGGTGGGACATGGGGAGAAAAGCCTGGGTGTTGTGGGGCAGGACAGCCACCTCCAGCCCGTCTTGGGTTTTCTTGAGCACCTTCACATCCACCAACTGAAAGGGGGGGAAAGAGAGCACCTGTCTTGAGCAGGAAGCAACTTCCGCTGGGGCGGGAGGTGTCCGATTCCAGCACCAGGCTCACTGAGAGCTGGACCAAGAGCAAAGCACCGCCCACACCCTTAGCCCGAGGGTCCAGCATGACGACGCAAAGCCGCCACACAATCCCGAGCCCTGAAGGCCCAGCATGACAGAGCCCACAGCCAGCAGCCTTCAGCTGGCGCTAGTCATCAAGCAAGTCCCTCTCCAGCACGTCCGGGAGGGAGGACGGCAGGCCCTGGACCAGGCGAGAGGGCAGCAGGCCTGTGAAAGGCGCCCCATGGAGTTCGACCCCTCCCGACAGCTCCACAGGTGCTGACCCACAGGTTAGAAGGGGGTCTGAGGCCCCCTCCGCCCAGATTTTGACTCGCCTCCCTGTGGCCACACTGGCGCCTTCCCTGCCCATGCTGGAACGCCTGGTCTCAGAGCCCGGTACCTGGCCGGCGCTGATGGAATTCTTTTTCTTCTGACTGGCTCCGTGGGCTCCTTGTTGGGGTCACTCGGCGCCCTGAGGGACAAGAGCATCCTCTCTTTGTCGGGCTCGCAGCTCAGCACAGTCACCTTCACCACCTGGTGGAGCCACAGCGCAATGGTTACCTCCCAGGAGGCCTTTCCCGGCAGGGCTAGAGGTGCCCACTCACGGGGCTGGCCACGCCCAGGGTCCCGGCAGACGGCCAAGGAAGGATGAAGAACAACAGGAGCTGCAAGCCTGCCCCACTCCCACCGCCTGCCACAAAGCCAGCCTTTGGGGTCTGAGAGAGACGAGGGCTGGAGCGACAGTCCAGCAGGTAAAGCATTTGCCTTGCACGTGGCCGACCTGGGTTCGATCCCTGTCATCCCTTATGGTCCCCTGAGCACAGCCAGGACTAATTCCTGAGTGCAGAGCAAGGAGTAAGCTCTGAGCATCACTCAGTGTGACCCAAAAAGCAAAAAAAAGAAGACAAGATTTCAGTGTTTTGGTAGAACCCCCAGTTAAAATCCCCTTTCCCAAGCAGATGCAGATGCGTGAGTTTTCTGGCAGTGCCCCCTGGTGGAGAGCAGCAGCCTCCAGGGCTCTGGTGACCTGAGGGACACCCAGAGAGGAGCTTCCAGGTCACAGGACTGCGGCCCATCAGCACCCTGGAATGTTTCTCGCTCCTCCGCACTCCCATCTCCTCCACTCCGCCGGCCGAGGCCCACCGCCCCAAGCTCCCGCCACATCCCTCAAAAGCCTCCAGCCGCTCTTTTTTCCAACCTGGGGCTTCCAAGGGGCCTGCGGACCCAGGGACGGGGATACCTGGCGGCGTAGAAGACCCTCCTCCGGGTCTGGGATGTACTCGGCACTGAGCTCGTGCCTGGGCACCAGGCCCTGCACGCCGCTAGAACTTCACGATGCAGCCATAGTTCTTGACCCTGAGGATGAAACCGTGGGTCTGCAGCCCAGGCTTGGCGCCGGAGTAGCAGGTGACGGCGGCAGTTTGGACTCCACCAGGGTTCTCTTCAAGGTGATCAACAGCTTCCTGGCATCGGGCTCACAAAGTAAGACCTAGTGAATGATAGCGCCGACATTCAGTCACTCAGCAAGGACCCAGAGCCATGGAGCTGGTCTCTACATAGGACTGGTCTCAGAATCCACATGGAACGTGTGCCCTTTACTCCGAGAGCCAGCGCGAGACCCTCCCTGCTCCCGCGGCCTGACAATCTTTCTCTACTCACACTCTATGGCGGGAGCTGCTGCAAGTAACCTGCCCTGAGGCACCGCAGCAAGGCCGAGGCACTGCACGGCGCCCGTGGCTTCTCCTGGCCTCCTTTCTGTCCTGCAAGCGGCAGGCTGAACCACCGCATCCCAGCATCTCTGCACCTTGCGGATCAGCTGGATCTTAAGGACTAGCTAGAACTAAGGCTCGGGAGAGGCAGTCAGCTCAGGCCCTCGGAGGGTTATCTCTGCAGACGCTTAAGAAAGCCCTCTTAGTTCTAATCCACTGGCCCCATTACTACAATCATTGGTGCCAGCAAGTACCCAATAACATTGCTGACACGAATCTCATGAAATTAGGCTCAGGGATGTGGCTCAGCAGGAAGGCATGCACTGTGCACGCAGGGCACCCGGGTTCCATCCCCAGCACCACACACTTACAAATCATGAAAATAAGAATAGGGGCCGGAGCGATAGCCCAGTGGGTAGGGCGCTTGCCTTGCACGCGGCCCGCCGTGCTGGCCCGGTTCGATCCCGGCATCCCATATGGTCCCCCGAGCACCGCCAGGAATAATTCCTGAGTGCAGAGCCAGGGAGAAATCCCTGAGCATTACGGGTGGGACCCAAAAAAAAAAAGGCAAAAAAAAGAAAATAAGAATAGCCCGTTCTTGTAGGGCATTGGCCTTGCACACGGTCGGCCCATGCCGACCTTAGTTCGATCCCCAGCATCCCAAACGGTCCCCCAAGCACCGCCAGGAGTTAATTCCTGAATGCAGAGTCAGGAGTAATCCCTGAGCATTGCTGGGTGTGACCCAAAAAAGCAAAAAAAAAAAAAAAAAAGGAGAGAGATAATACTTGTCATGCGCCAAGCCAGCAACTAGCACACAGACTCCGGAGAGCTGCTACTGACTCTCATTCTTTCTGGGGCGCCACCCCGTGCCAGGACCCCTTTCTGGGATCTGACAGTCAACACCAACACATGCGGTAATACCTTCAAGACAGGTCATGAGCTCAGTTATGCTACATGGTTCTCCCGGAGAAGGAACAGCCTCTCTCTTCCCAGAGCCAAGCACAGCCTTGTATGTGGTCATTGCTGAGCAGGAAAGTAGAAACTCAACCACGAAGCACCCTGGCCCGACACCGAGACACCCCATGAAGCCTCACCCGGCCCTTGACCTCCTTGCCAAAGTGGAACTTCTTCTCTGGGTTCTTCACCGTGACGTCCGCCAGGTGCATGGAAGGGACCAGGCCCTTAATTTTATTGCTCACCTCCACCAGCATCCCAAATGGCTTCATGGACAGCACCGTGCCCTGGGGAGTCCAAAGAAAAGATGCTCTAATGCTTTAAGAATCGGGCTGGAGAGATAGTCAGGGGTTAAGGTGTCGCCTTGCGCCGCCAACCCCACTTCAAAGCCCAGGATTCAGACCTAGGCCCAGAGCTACGACCAGGGTTCACTCAAGCACAAACCCAGGAGTAGACCCTGCGCACCCCCAGATGTGGCCCAAGGAGTCGTGGACCCCAAGCGCCCCCCCCACACCCCAATCGGTCTCTCCTCCATCTCAGAACAAAAACACGTCACATCCCTGTTAAGAGTCCTCCCACTAGACCAGCCTCCTGCACCGACACAGCACCTGGAGCCGGGCTCTGAACAGATCTGCCGGGTAGTTAGTGACCAGAGGTAATTTCTGACCTGGCCTAATGAACAGAAAATTTCAGACTAATGACCTCCAACCTTTGCATAGCAGGATGGTGCTAGAGAGAACTTAGCTCAAAATGAATTACACACTACCCAAAAAGCAAGAGAAACAAACTCCAGAATCAGGGAGAAGCAAAGAATATCACTTTAAATGTATCTGTGGACAAGGAAGCTGACAATTTAACCTGTGGAGAGTGTCGGGAGGTGGGGCGAGAACCTAATTACACCTCGTGGTCTGTGAGAGACTCACAGACATGGGGCAGAGCTGCTACTGGCTCTCCCTGTGCCCAGCCGCTCACGAGGAGCCCGGAGGGATGGCGGGTTCTGGCCTGGCCCGCCACCCCAGCAGAGCCTCACAACAAGCCAGATGACCCCCCACTCCATGAGGGACTCCATTTTCCACATCCGGACTTCTCTCTCGTCAGAACTCCACCCAGCAGACCAGCCTATCACAGCCCGGCTCACCGGCCGCTTGCGGCCGCACCCATTCATCAATAAACGCTGGAGTTGGAGATGACTACAAGAGCATGCTACCCGCACGGCAGAGCCTGGCAAGCTACCCGTGTCGTATTTGATATGTAAAATACCAGTAACAATTATAGACCTCATTCCCATGACCTGATGGAATGGTTTGAGGCTCCTTATGTTCCTGGAGCAAGCAGGTGCCCTTGGGCTCTACTTGCATGAGACAGGACATATGGAGATGTTACTGGTGCCCGCTTGAGCAAATCGATGATGAACGGGAAGACAGTGATACAGTGATACAGTGGTCTTACCGCTACCCACTCGCCTGGTCTGATATCGCGGTAAGAAAGGTACTGTGCCTCGATCACAGACCTAAAACAAGAAGCACAAAGACACCAGCTTCAATCAACTGTGGCCACGCCTGCCTAACTCTGCCCCCGGACAGGACCCAAACAGGCCAGGCAGGAGCGAGTGCTGGGGTGCTTTATCCAGGAGGACACACTTACGCCTGCAGAGAGAGAAAAAATCAGCTCGTCCATTGGGCTGTAGTCGATGATCCGACACTTGTGCAGGTTCCCCGCTTGAAGGCTTCGGGATTAAAGGCCTTCTTGGAATCAGAGAGATGGCTGAGCTGTGAAGTACCAGGCAGCAAGTCAAATCCTGAATGACGCTACCCCAGAACTCTGGGAAACAGGAAACTGGGCAGCAAGGGATGTCCACAGCAGGAGAAAGACTCGGGAGATCGCGAAAGTCCCTGCAGGGCTGAGATTCCCGCCTAAATCGGGAATCCTTACCGGGCGTAGGCCAGAGACCCATCCTTCAGCTTGAAGGTGGCGCCCACTTTGTGAAAGAAGGCCTGAACCGGCACGCCCTCCAACACTGCGCCCAGGTTCTGGCAGGACAGGCGGGGAGCGGGCGCCCCGGCTGCAGGAAGACGGGCGCAGGCTGAGCCGCACCACTCTGGTCCGGGGTGGACAGCAAGGACACAGGCCCCTTACCTGGACACGGGAAAGGGAGTCGTGAGAAGGTGTCCACGGACGATAAGGCGCCCCACCTGAGGTCTCAGGGGCTCTCACACGCTGACCAGGTTGTTTTTTGTCTTGATTGTGGGTCCACAACCAGCTGTGCTCAGGACTTACTCCTAAGAGTGCACTCAGGGATCAATCCTGGTAGGGCTAGGGGACTATATGGTGTGCTGGGGATTAATTCCAGGTCCACCACGTGCAAAGCAAGTGCCCGAGCCACTGTGCCATCTCTCCAGCCCCCTGTCAAGGTGATGAAATCAGGTACCAAAACCCTATTCTTAGTAAGAGGCAGGACATTCCAACGAGATGCCCCAGTGAACTAAATGCCTACTCAAGACCAGGAGAAATATCTACGCCGCGAGGCTAATGACACAACAGAAACTGCCGGCTGTCACCACAGCTGAGGTTCAGGTGAAACACACCCTGTAAGTCATCTCCAATCTCAAGTGATGGACAGGATACAAAATGCCTCTACTCACAACACAGGAAGGGAAAAAGCTACAAGGAAGAACCTCACCAAGGGCTGGAGCGATAGCACAGCGGGTAGGGCGCTTGCCTTGCATGCAGTCGACCCAGGATCGATCCCCGGCACCCCATATGGTCCCCGAGCACTGTCAGGAGTAATTCCTGAGTGCAGAGCCAGGAGTAGCCCCTGAGCATTGCCGGGTGTGACCCAAAAAGCAAAAAAAAAAAGAACCTCACCAACATGTCAACAGTATTACCACTGGATGGTGGGGCGAACCAGAGTCAACTTATACAACTGCTGAGATCTCTCCTGGTCCTTCCCACACACCAAACACGGGGCCCCCCACCACCACCTCCCTCTGGGCGCTCCAGTGGACACGCAGTCCCTCAACTGCTCCCAGTGAGCTGCAAGATGGCACAGCTGACAGGGGCAGGGGCAGAGGGGATCTGGAGAGAAGTGACGTGTCTTACCGTCTGGTTCAAGAAATATGTCCCAGCTTTCTTGGGATCCAGGTGCATGAAGTCAACCAGGCCAGTAAATAGCGAGAGGAAGTTTAGCGTAAGGCCAAGTGGGGTCACCTGGAAATAAACAGAGCAAATTATGAACGTGCCTCCCGGAAGGACTATGCTGACAGACCACACTCGGGCACCTCTGCCGTCTGGCCTGTGACTGCACCTCCCCACTGCCTGCCACTCCCACTGGCTAATCCTGCTCAACCTTCCTCCACGGAAGGGACAGCGGGAGGATCATCTTGTGGCTAACCCCATGGACTGCAGTTACACTGTGTGCATGTATGACTCTGTAACAAGTACTGGAGGGCAGTAGTAACAACAGTATTAGTGGAGAGAAGGAATAACAATGGGGAGGAGTAACAATGGTGGAGAGAATGAACAATGGACAGGAGAAGCAACAACTGAGAGAAGTAACAGAGGAGCAACAATGGAAAGGAGCAGTAACAATGGAGGGGAGTTACAGTGGATGGAGCGGGAGCAGAGTAACAATGGAGAGGAGCAGTAACACGATGGTGCAAACCACAGGGGGCAAGAGAGGGAGCAATAATAACAGTGACTCGCTTACCTTCTGCACCTGGGCTCGGACCACGAGTCCCGGCAGCAGGTTGTTAAGGGTCCAGTTTTGCTCCTCAGTGGCGAGGGCTGCAGAGACCTCGGCATGGCCCCACAGAAAGCCGCACAACCCTCCATTGCCCTTCACCTCTTCAATCGTGCAGTTCAGGTACTGCCCCACGCTCAGCTTAGCACCTGCAAGCCCAGCCCCAGCCCCCAGAGAACAGCTCCATGAGGAGGACTTGGAGCAAGCACAGGCTGAGACAACCCCGGCTACTTGCCCACTACTGCGGACTAATCCCCATCTCCCCAGTCTCTAGGGTACTAGGTGAGACGTGGCAGCCTGACCCAGAACCAGCACCCCCACGGGACATAAGCCCTGGTTCAGCCAAACCAGACAGCCGCGAGGTTCACGGTTCTGTCGCCTTGCTCGAAAAGTGGCGCGGGGCTGTAATCCTCACCATCTCACTACCATGTTCTGGCCCTTTCCTCCCTCAACGTTTCTCTTTTATTTTCTTTCCCTTCCCTTCTCCTTTCTCCTCCCCTCCCTCCCTCCCTTCCTCTCTCTTTCTTCCTTCCTTTCTTTTTTTTTGGTGCCAAACCCAACGACACTCAGGAGTTACTCCTGGCTCTGCTCTCAGGAATTACTCCTGGCTGTGCTCAGGGGACCTTATGGGATGCCGGGATTGAACCCAGCAGGCGCTTTACCCACTGTACTATCACTCCGGTCCCTCTCCCCTCACCTTTGTTCTTCTGTCGAATGTATTCCTGGACTTTCTTCAGGGGCAGAAAAGCTCTTGCCCCCAGCAACACCAATGTCCACCAGGTAGCCATGGTCTTCCAAACTGGACACAGTGCCTGTGAGCAGCTGGAGGAAGAGAAAGCATTTGTAAGGGGCCCACAACCAACCCCCACCCCCAAGGGTGATGCTCCCACACCCCCCAATCCCACCCTACCCCCCACTTTTATCTGCCAGCCTTCACTGCATTAGAACAGGAGCCCCAGGCTTATTTGACCAACTACCCCCCTTTGCAGAAAAAGAATCACTCGGTACCCCAGAAATTCACCTTCTCTAAGTAAACAGACGCTACCCCTCAACTGCTCCTGAGCCCACCACCCCCCCTCTGAACTGTCCCAGAGGTACAGCCCCCTGGGGAGGCATACTAGGGGAAGACCTCACCCTAATTCTCTCAGGATTTAAAGAAATTGATGTAAGGTGCTTTCCGCCCACTGAATACCTGGTGTGCCATTATTTCAAAAGGCAGGAAAAAAGGTCTTGCAGAGGTTTCTCCCTTTGCTGAGGGATAAATCAGGTGGCCCATGGGGCCGGAGGGACAGAACAGGGGAGGGCATTTGCCTTGCATGCGCCAACCCAGGTTCGAGCCCCAGCATCCCATATGGTCCCCTGAGCATGGCCTCCACAGTGTAACTCCTGAGTACAGAGCCAGGAGTAACCCCTAAGCATTACCAGTATGACCTCGAAAGCAAAACCAATGAAAACAAGTAAGTAAACCAGACGGCCCTGCAAGGACAACCAGAGCGCCCTGGCTGAGAACCCCCCGACCTCGCAGGGCCCCCTCAGCAGCTTGCCAACCGCCTTTCCGTCCCGCTGGAAGTGGTCATTGAAGCCCCTGCCACTGCTGGCTTTGGTCTTTGGCAAATGACCTCAGCCTTTGAGCGCCCAGTTCCTCCCACTGGGGAGAGCAGTGCCTCACGAAGCTCCGCGAAGCCCTTCAGATAAAATGCCCGAACACCGCAGTGCTAATGCTCATCATTTCCTTCACGCTGGCTTCTTTGTTTTCTTACCTTTCCCACACACCATTCAGGGCCTGTCCCGAACGCCACTGCTTCTAACAGAGAGCTACAAAATCTACGGGTCCCCTCATCTTAACAGAACAACTTAAAGGGACGTTAAGGAATGTGTCTGGAAACTGCTGGACTTGGTTCTGAGCTAGGACTGAATCCTCCTCCATCTCCGCAGTCCTCCGTGGGGGGCTAGCCACAAGCTGATATGTGGGCTTTACCCAGACCACCCGGTTACCCCCCCATCTCTGACCCTCACGGCAGCAGCCCTCGGGCCGGAGAGACGGCACAGGGAGAAGGCACTGGCCTTGCACACAACTGACCCTGGTTCAACCCCCAGCACCGCACATGGTGTGGCAGTGACCCCTGAGCACAGAGCAAGACTAAGTCTCCTGACCACCACTGGGTATGACCCGAATCGCCTCCCATCCCCAAATCGGAGAGGCACCCTCAAGCATTCCACAGAAATGCCAGAAGACCTTTGAAAATAGCTGCGGTCTAGGAAGAAGTGCAGGCGAATACGGCACTACACATTCCGACTCCATTCCGACTCCATTCTGCTACCAGGGAACCCCTGGGCTGTCTTTCCCTCTCGTGCTTCAAAGTGAAGCCATTAGATTCAACTGGTCATTTGCCATTAAATCCCAAAGCAGGCTGGACATTTCCCAGCCCCATGAAAAGACAAGACAGTCAAACTGCAGCCAGCCAGACAGCCAGCCAGCCAGACACACACATACACACACACACACACACACACACACACACACACACACACACACACACACACATGCATACACACACACGCGGCGCAAAGTTATATACACAGATACACACACACACAGCTATAAATACAGCCATGCAGGGGCCGGAGCAATAGCCCAGCGGGTAGGGCGTTTGCCTTTGCACGGCCGGCCTGTGCCGGCCGGGTTCGATCCCTGGCATCCCATATGGTCCCCCGAGCACCACCAGGATTAATTCCTGAGTGCAGAGCCAGGAGTAACCCCTGAGCGTCGCCAGGTGAGACCCCAAAAAAAGAAGAAAAAAATAAAATAAAATAAATACAGCCATGCACACATACACACACACGC
>JAJIBD010014064.1:0-39931 GCA_021461705.1 Cryptotis parvus
GGCCGGGCACCGTCTTCTGAGCAGAAGGAGCAAATAAGATGCTTTTGGGGGCTTTCTTTGTGGTTTCGTCACCAAGCTGTGCCAGCGACAACCCAGGTGGGCCTGCGCCCCGCCTCCGGCCCCCCCAACAGTATTGGGATTTCTTTTCCTTTTGGTCACCCGGCGATGCTCAGGGGCTCCCTCCCCGGCTCTGCACTCAAGAATTACACCTGATGGCGCTGGGGGACCCTGTGGAGGTGCGGGATCGAACCCGGGTTGGCTGAGCGCGAGCTTGAGGCAGCGTCTGGAAGGTCCTGGCGGCCCTCGCGGGGACAGCCCCCTCTCAGAAGTGCGTCCCTTCCTTCTCTGCAGGATCCCGTCCCTGCCAAGCCCTGGGCAGCCGCTGACCAAGCCACTGACCCGAAGTTGGGGGTGAGAACCCCAGAAAGCTCTGGACATCAACAAGGTGGTGAGGTGCCACTCGGGGCCCAGGGCCGTGTGGTGAGTGCCACTCGGGGCCCAGGGCCGTGTGGTGAGTGCCACTCGGGGGCCCAGGGCCGGTGGTGAGTCCACCGGGGGCCCAGGCCGTTGAGTGCCACGGGCCAGCTGGTGAGGCCACTCGGGCCCAGGGCTGTGAGTGCCACTGGGCCCGGGCCGTGCTGGGCCCAGGGTGGCCCCCAGCCCTGCCCTCTGCCCCTGTGCCAGCAGGTGCTGTGGCTTGCGCGATGGCACGCTGGCGATCTGGCAGGAGCAGACCCTGGGCACGTACCTGGTGCGGCAGTGCCAGCGCCCAGCCGCCGCTGCGGGACGAGCTCTTCTGCCAGCTGGTGGCCCAGCTCTGGCAAAACCCAGACGAGCAGCAGAGCCAGCGCGCTGGGCCCCTCATGGCCGTCCTGCTCAGCGCCTTCGTCCCAACGCCCGCCCTGCAGAAGCCGCTGCTCAAGTGAGGGCCCAGCGGGTGGGGGTCCCAGGGGGCGCCCCGGGCTGCGCCAGCCCACCCGCCCCCTCTGTGCCTGCAGGTTCGTGTCTGACCAGGCACCGCAGGGCATGGCTGCCCTGTGCCAGCACAAGCTGCTGGAGGCGCTGGAGCAGTCGCAGCTGACCCCGGGCGGCTCGGGCCTACCCCGACACAGCTGGAGTGGACGGCAGGGGCGCGGCGGGCCGCATGGCGCTGGACGTCTCCACCTTCAGTGGTGAGGCCTCATTCTTCCCTTCCCGCACCCCGTCCTGTTGGAATCCCGCCACCCCCACCCCCTGTGCGCCGTCTCCTGCTTTGGGACCAGGGGCGGCCGCTGTCCAGTGACCTGGGTCCTCCCTTCCCCCACAGAGCAGTGCTACTCGGCGGAAGTGGAGTCTTGGACCACGGGGAGCAGCTGGCCGGGCGCATCCTGCAAGCACAGTAAGAAAGAGGGTCCCTAGTGAGAAGGTCCCTGAGCCCCACCTGGAGGCAGGGTGCGGGAGCACTGTCGGGGGTAAGTGGAAGATCCAGTGGTGGTGCAGCCTTGAGGCGCCTCCTTGGTCCCAACAGCGACAGCAGAGCAGGGAGGTGCTGGCCTTGCATGCAGCTGACCCAGGTTTGAGCCCCAGCACGGCACAGGGTCCCCTGAGCCCCGCCAGGAGTGATCCCTGAGCGCAGAGCCAGGAACAAGCCCTGAGCACCGCCAGGCGTGACCCCCAAAACCAAAAAACAGACAAACCCACCAACAGAAACCTGGGTCAAAACCCTGAGCTGATCTGAGGGGTGAAGGGCCTTTGTACGACGCCACGCACGTGAGCCTTTGCAGCCAGCAGGGCAAGACCTGGGGCCCCGCCGCCCAGGGTCCAGAGCCTTCTACAGCACCCACCCCGTGGGCCTGGTGTCTTTGGGGTGGTCACTGCCTGTCCCACGCAGGGGTCTGGAGGCGCCCCCGTGGCTGGTCTGTGTCACTGCACTCCGGGGACTCCTGGCAGGATCTTCTGGGCTGCGACTTTGTGCTGGACCTCATCGGCCAGACTGAAGACCTGGGGACCCCGCGCCCCCCCACAGCTACCCCATCACCCCGGGGCCTGTAGGTGTCCTCCAACACTTCTGCCCCTTACCATCCCCCCTCCCTCCCTCCAGGGACCCCCATAACAGCCTCTGCTTTGCTTCATTCCGCCCCACCCCTGGGCTGGGTCTTTCTCCCCAGAGTCGAGGACATCCCCCGCCCCGGGCTTCCAGGGCCCCCTCCATGCCCCCCCCCCCCCCAGGCCCTGCCCCGACGCTGCCCAACAAGAACTTCGCAGGTAAGGCTGGGCGGGGCTCTGCGGCGGCAGTGAGGGCAAGTGGGCAGAAAGCGCCCCACCACGGGCCTGACCTGCACCTGGTCCTGCAGCCGAGCCCCAGGCCTCGGGGAGTCTCGACGGCTCGTCGACCACCTCTTCGAGCCCGTCCTGGCCTCGAGCCCCAGCGTGAGTCCTGCGCCCCCGCCGGGCTCCCCCACCACCGCGGCGGCAGCTCTGACCTGTCCCTTTGTGCCTTCAGGACCTGGAGCAGAGCCTGGCCCTGAGCAGACGCATGAAGGGAGGCGGCGGGGTTGGGCCCACGCCAACAGGGCAGCTACCCCATGAGTGAGTGGGGGGCACCCTGCACCGGGCGGGAAGGGCGGGCTGCAGGGAGGGGGCTGACCTGGAGGCTGGCCTGTCTCCCCAGCGTACCCGGGGTGATGCAGATGCGGTATACCAGCCCCCGTGATGCCCGGGCCTGTGATCCCAGGTGAGGCCGGGCTTGCTGGGTGCTGGGGCGCAGTGGACTTGGCCGTGGCCAAGCCACCGACCTGGCCAACGCCCCCTGCTTGCAGCCATGATGGCGTCCCCGCAGTTTCCAGGCGTGAACCCCCAGGGAGATGTGGCTGCAACAGCAGAACTTAATCAAGCAGCAGGCGATAATCCTGGTGAGGGGCAGCAGCCCCGGGCTGGGGGCTGGGGCTGGGGCCGCGCCCGGCCACCCCTCACGCTTCAGTCTCCGGCCCCCTCCGGCCCGCCCCGTTCAGGCCCAGCAAATGACGGCCGAGGCCGTGAACATATCCCGGGAACAGCGGATGCAGCTGCCAGCGCAGACCAGGAAACCGTCCGAAGAGCCGGAGCCGGAGCCGGAGCCGGAGCCGGTGGGTGCTGGACTGATGTGGGAGTGGGGGTCGGGGGCTGTGGGGGTGTCGGGGGGGCATCGGAAGCTGCAGGGGGCGCCCAGCCTGGGGATCCTGGGCCATGGGCCTTTGTGGTTTTATGTATGCTTTTTTTGGTGGGGTCACTCCTGGTTCTTTTTTTTTTTTTTTTTTTTTTTTTGCTTTTTGGGTCACACCCGGCAATGCTCAGGGTTTCTCCTGGCTCTGCACTCAGGGAATCACTCCTGGCGGTGCTCGGGGACCATATGGGATGCCGGGGGACCGAACCCGGGCGGCACAGGCCGCGCGTGCAAGGCAAACGCCCTACCGCTGGGCTATCGCTCCGGCCCCACTCCTGGTTCTTGGCTCAGGAATTACCCCTGGCAGTGCTCAGGGGATCCTGTGGGATGTCGGGGATCGAACTCAGGTTGGCCACGTGCAAGGCAAACGCCTCCCTGCTGTGCTATTGCTCTGGCCCCAAGTTTTTACCTTTACTCTTTCTTTCGGGCCGTGCTCAGGGCTCGCGGCTCTGCCTCTGGGCCCAGGGAGTGGTGAGTGGTGCTCGGGATTGAACCTGGATCGGCGCGTGTGCAGGGCGAGCGCCCCTTCTCCGATACTCAAGCCGCTGAGCCTCGTTTTCATTTGTCCCTCTGGCCACAGGACGAGTGGCCATCAGAGCTCAGCTATGGGACCCTGAGTCCCAGAAGCTTCCAGGAGAAGCGGGCCTATTTCCAGAAGATCGGTGAGGATCGGGGCAGGCTGGGGCGCCTCGGGGGGACACAGGGAGGCCACTCTGGCGCTCAGCCTTGCACCTGGCTGACCAGGGTCCATCCCTGACATCCTGTGCGGTCCCTGAGCCTCCAGGAATGACCCTGAGCACAGGGCCAGGAGTAGAGCTGAGTGTTGTCGGGTGGGACTTCCCAGAACACAAAACAAAAAATAGTCCTTGGGCTCTCACAGAGCAGGGGCCGGCCAAGACCGTCAGGAAGCGTCCCACCAGAGTGTGGGTGCCCCGGGAGGAGCCGAGAGCAGGGGGCGAGATGGAGGATGGGGCCTTCACTGTGCCCACCCTGCCGCCAGTGGCCGCCCCGCCAGTGGCCACCCCGCCAGTGGCCACCCCGCCAGTGGCCACCCCCACCCCCAGTGGCCAGGAAGCCACAGGTCAGAGCCCCTGCCGCCGGTGGGGGCCCCAGCAGGGGAGGTGGTGCGGGGGGGCTCGGCAGACCCCGCGCCCCGACAGCAGCCGAGCCGGGAGATCGGGAACCTTGATCCGCATGTACCAGAGCCGTCCGGCCCCTGTGCCCACGCCCGTGCAGCCGACCAGGTGGGCCGCGGCAGGGGTGGGCGCCGACACCCCTCAGCCTGGCCAGGCCACCCTGACCTGGGGCCTCTTCTCTGCCAGGAAGCCCGTGAAACTATTTCTGAAGAAAAGCGACCCCAAGGACGGCGCTGGCCAAGCTGGGCATCAACGGTGCCCAGCTGCCGCCGGTGAGGCCCGTCCCCGCTGTGCTGAGGTGGGGCTGAACCCGGCCTGGGGCCTCGGTGAGGCTCACGTGCCTTCTCGGTGCTCCCCCAGCCACTGTCCCCAACCCCAGGAAGGACCCCCGCGCCCCGTGGCCCCCGCCCCTCAGACCCCACGAAGGCTGGGGCCCTCCAGCTCCATCAAGGAGAAGCAGGAGCCGCTGCAGCAGCTGTTCGGCCAGGCCGCACCCCGGTGCCCCCGCCGCCCCCAGGGCCCCGCCGCCCCCAGGGCCCCCCGCCCCCCCCGGCCCTCCGCAGGTTCCATCACCGCCCCTGGAGACGCCCCTTCCACTAGCTCTCGGGTAAGGGCGAGTTGGGGGTGGGGTTGGGGAGGGGCATGTCCCCGGGCTAGGGGTGTGCCTGATAGGTGCATCCTCGGGAGGGGCGTGTCCCTGTGACCAGGGGCGTGTCCGTGATAGGTGCATCCTCAGGGGAGGGGCGTGTCCTCGTCCTCCCAGCCGCTGCATGGCTTCCCTGGGCTTTGCAGCCAAGAGGGGCAGTTTCTGTGCTCCTGCCCAGGACCGGCCAGTCACGCCAGCCCTGGGGCCCTCCTGGCCAAGGGACTGGCCCTCACTGACAGCCCCATGGAGAAGTCGATGGTGGCGGGACGGGAGACCAGGGAAGGGCAGGAGGGGGCCTGCCGGGCTCTGGGCCCCTCACCTCCCGGGCGCCCCCTGCAGGCCTGACCGCGCCCATGCAGGACGGGGGCATCTCTACGCAGCTGCACGCGCCTTCGGGCAGCGTGTGCTTCTCCTATGCCAACCCGCGCTGGAAGCTGTTCCTGCGCAAGGAGGTGGGCACCGGGCGGGCAGGGCAGGAAGGTGGGGCGGGGGCGCAGCTCCCGCTTACTCTCACCCCTGCCCCCTCCAGCACTTCTACCCCCGGGAGAACTTTGGTCACCCCGCGTACCTCCAGCTGCTGTGTGAGCAGGTGAGGCCAGTCCCGCAGGCCTTCGGCGGGGCCCTGCCCGTCGCCTGCCCAGGGGTCGGGGCTGGTCTCCTTGGGAGGGCATGAGAAGTGGAGCACACGTGTGCTAGGAAGATGGTGTGAGGGGCCGGAGTCTTGGCTTCCGTCCCCAGCACAGCCCTGAGAGTGGCAGGTACATGGGCAGCCACTGGCCGTGTCCACGGCCCCTCCGGTGCTCCCCCGGATGGCTGTCCCCAAGTTCATTTTATTTGTTCATTTACTTATTTATTGCTTTTTGGGTCACCCGGCAATGCTCAGGGTTACTCCTGGCCGTGCTCGGGGACCCTATGGGATGCCAGGGATCGGACCTGGGTCGGCCGCGTGCAAGGCAAACGCCTCTCCCGCTGTGCTGTCTCTCTGGCCCCTGTCCCCAAGTTTAATAGTAGCCCCTTCGCTTTCTGGGCGCAGAGCTGCAGCTTCTGAACCGCAGAGACGGGGCCAACGTGCCAGTGGGGTGGGCATGGGAGGGTGGGCTGGAGGCTGCCTGCACCCCAGCGTTGCCTCGGAGGGTCTGACCCCTGCCCTGGTCCCCAGATCATTCGCGACACCTTTGCGGAGTCCTGCATTCGCATCTCCCTGAACGAGCGGCGCCGGATGAAAGAGCTGCTGGGTACGGGCGGGCGGGGGGGCACCCGGGTGGGCCCGCAGTGAGCACGGGGCGTGGCCTGTGGACAGCGGGGGCTGCTCCCCGCCTTAGGAGTCCTGGAGGTGGGCCTGGACTCGCTGCACTGCGCCGGAGGAGGGCGTGAAGAAGCGCATCGTGGTGGCTGCGCAAGGGACAACTGGGCCAATTACTTCTCCCGCATCTTCCCGCCTCGGTCGGTGCTGGGCCGGGCCGGGCCACGTCCCGAGGAGGGAAGGAACCGGGCTGGCCCTGGGCTTGGTGTGCCCTGTGGGACAGGGCCGAGTGACCGCCCGTCTCATAGGGGAGAGCGGCAGTGACGGTGCAGCTGCTGGGCGTGTCGCACCGAGGCCTGAGGCTGCTCAGGGTGGCCCAAGGCCCCGGCTTCCAGCCAGAGCGGCTGAAGACCCTGTGCTCCTACAGGTGAGCTGGGCCGCTGCAGGGGTGCGCCCGACACCCCCCCCCCACCACCGCTCACCCCTCGCCTTCACCCTTCGTCCCCTGCCCGCCCAGCTTTGCAGAGGTGCTGGCCGTGGAGAGCCGCTGGGGCACCGTCCTGGAGCTGTCCCTGCGGAGAGAGCAGCTGGTGCTTCACACTGCCCGGGCGGAGGCCATCAAGGCCATGGTTGACCTGTTCCTGGCCGAGCTGAGGAAGGTGAATCCCCGTCACTGCCGCCCTGGGGCGGGGGGCACAGTGGGGCTGGCTCGGACGCTCCCCTCTGCTGCACCCCAGGACTCGGGCTACGGGGTGGCCCTGGCGGAGCTACATCACCGGCGACCACAGCCTGCTCAGCCTTCAGCGCGGGGGACCTCATCAAGCTGTCGCCGGTGTCCCCTCAGGAGCCAGGTAGGGGAGGGCACCGGAGCTGCCCAGGGAGGCGGCCGGGGACGTCAGGTGAACGGTCAGGTCTCTGCTTCGCAGGATGGCAGTTCGGCTCCCTGGGCGGCCGCTCGGACTCTTCCCTGCTGACATTGTGCAGCCGGCTGCTGCCCCCGACCCTTCCTTTGCAACAGAGCAGAGGGGGGGCCGCGGCCAGAAGGACAGGGGCCCCGAGGTGAGGGCGCAGGGGAGGTGGTGGCCCTTAGCGGCCTGACAGCCCCCACCTCCCTTCCGGCCGATCTTCGAGTGTCCACCCCCAACCCCATGCCGGCCCTAGGCACTGCCCACCCTGGTGATGGGCAATCAGAGGACTCCCGGCTCTGCTGGTGGGACAGTGCCAGGGCCGGAGAGGGAGCACCGGCTCTCCTGTGCTCCCAGCACCCTAGCCGCTTCTCGTCACAGCTACACCGGGCGACGACACGGACGCCGCCAGCCTGCCCCCTTCCGTGAGCAGCCTGGCCCTGTCGGGCCGACACCCAGGACTACAGCATGGCAGAGTTCGCACTGCAGTACTTCTGGAAGCCCCCCAACCTTGTGAGTGCCTGGCAATACCCCCTACCAGGTGGGCCCCCCATTCGGGCACCCTGGGGGGGCGACCAGCAGCAGCCTGCCCCCCCCCATCTCTGCAGGCCACAGCCAGTGGACATCAGTGTCATGGCCAGCCTGGTGCGCTACGAAGGTGAGGGGCCGGGGGGGGTGGCTGGGACGTGGCCTGCAGACGGGACACAGGCCCCCGACTCAGCCCGGCCCTCCCGCTTTGACCGCAGGACCCCATCGCTCACTCCCTCATCGGCTTCGGATGACGCCACCATCAGGCAGGCGGTGGAGAGCTTCCAGGGTGAGCGGCTCCAGCTCCCCACCTGCCCTGAGGGCAGAAGGGCAGAGTCCAGCTGGAGGACTGCAGTGGGGCAATGGGCTGCACACAGGGGCGGCCAGACTGTCCACGGCTCAGGCTGAGCCCACTGCTCTGCTGGCTACCGGCCACTAGTGGAGCCGGGCAGGTGGGGAAGGTCCCCCGCCGCTCATCGCCTCCCTGCCCACAGTGCTGAGGCAGTTCATGGGGGGACCAGTGCGCGCCCCGGGGCAAGGGACGACCTGGACCTCCTGTACAGCCTGCTGAAGGTAGGCAGGGGCCGGTCTCCGGAGCCCAGGGCGGCAGGAGGGGAGGGGCCCAGCCCTGGGTGCTGCCTTCCGGCACCCACCTGACCCCCACCTCTCCGGCTACCCCAGCTGTGCCGCCAGGAGCAGCTCCGAGATGAGATTTACTGCCAAGCCATCAAGCAGGTCACCGGACACCCGCGGCCGTGAGTGCGGGTCGGATGGGGAGGGCTCTGGAGTGGCCTGGCCAGCCTGCAGCCTGTCTCGCTCCGCAGTGACCACTGTGCTCGCGGCTGGACCTTCCTCAGCCTCCTCACAGGCTTCTTCCTCCCGTCGCCCACGCTCCTGCCCTACGTCACCAAGTTTCTGCAGGAGCCAAGCCTGAACCAAGGTGACAGGCGGGTGCGAGGACAGGGAGTCCCCAGCAGGCCTGGAGGCTCATGGCCCGGCCCTTCCTCCCGCAGGGCTGGCCCAGAGCAGCCAGGAGCACCTCCAGCGCACCGTCAAGTACGGCGGCCGCCCGCGGCTGCCCTCCCCGGGGGAGCTCCAGGCATTCCTGGTATGGGGGTAGCATCCCTGGGGAGGGGCTGCGGGGTACAGGTACTGGGCAGTCTGGGGTGGGCGTCTGGGCCTCAGCCGCTGTAACCTGCCTTTGCAGAAAGGACAAGTGTCCCGCCTGCTGGTCGTCCACCTGGCGGGGGGCACCAGCTACAAGACCAGCATCCAGACTTTCACGGTGAGTGCTGGCTGGGGCCGGGCGGCAGAGAAGCTGTGGACGTCGGGTGGGCGCCCTGAGCCCTGACCTCATGCCCCGACGGTGCCCAGGTGGCCGAGGACGTCCTGGAGCAGCTGTCTGGAAACATGGGCATCACGGACCCGCAGGAAGTGCAGGAGTTCGCCCTCTTCCTCATCAGGGGGAAGGTGCGTCCCCCTCGGGGAGCGGGGCTGCCCCTGATGCCGCTGTGTGACGGGCACCGTGTGCTGCTCCCCCAGGCCAGCTGGTGCGGCCCCTGCGAGCCCACGAGTACCTCAACAGCGTGATGGCCGTCGGGGGCGCGAGCATCCATGGCCGCCGGCTGGGCTGGGAGGCGCCGCTGCGCTCCAGCAACCCCGTCTACACCGGCATCCACTACAGCCAGGTGAGGGGGGGCGGGGCGGCGGGGAGCCCGTTCCCGGGGAGTCGGGCACGACCCCTCCCTGTCCCGCAGGTGCAGCTCGACTACGTGCAGGGAAGCTGCTCATCGGCGCCCAGGAGCACGCGCTGCTGGCCAGGCTGGCGGCCCTGCAGTACCTCAGCGGGCCCCACGAGGACCCCGGGTAAGCCCGGCCCTCCCATGGGGGGCCCTTGCCGCTCCCCCACACCCTGTGCCTGGACCTGACCTTGACGCGGCCCTGTTGTCCCCAGGCTGGAGCCGGCCATGTACGTGCCACAGCCGCTGCTGCAGCAGGTGGACCTGGCCGCCATCACGGGCCTCCTGGAGCTGGAGCTCAGGCAGCTGCAAGGGTGCAGCGCCCAGGAGGCCCAGACCAGCTTCATCGGTGGGTCTGGGGCAGGGGCGGGCGGGGCCCCTGGAGCTCTGCACCAGCCCGGGGCCCCGCAGAGCTCAGCCGTGTGTGTCCCGCAGAGGCCGTGAGCCAGCTGCCGCTCTTCGGCTACGCGGCGTGCGTGGTGCTCGAGTGAGCGAGCCCGTGCTGTCGGGCAGGGCCTCGTGGGCATCAACCAGCAGCGCCTGGTCCTCATGGACCGCAGCACCCAGGTGGGCCCGGGCTCCAGCGGGGTGCCGCCCCTCCCCAGCCTCGGCCGGCGCTGAGCCCCGCGTCCTGCCCCCGCAGACACAGTGCTGTGCCATCGCCCTGCGGGACGTGCAGCAGCTGGCATGCTGCTGAGCCCACAGGAGAACCAGGGGCCCCCGGCCTGGAGCTCAACTATGGCTCAGCCAGCAGCCCCGCACCATCTGGTTCGAGCTTCCGCAGGTGGGTGCAGGTGGGGATGTGGGTGCAGGTGCAGGTAGGGCGCGGGGGCCGGCCTGACCCTCAGCACCCACAGGCCCAGGAGCTGCAGCAGACCATCGCCTTCCTGATGGAAACCTCGGCCGCTCCTTAGTGCCTCGGCCGCATGGGTGGGGGTCCCACAAGAGCCTGTGGACCCAAGACTTGCCTGACGTCACCAGGAGCCGCCTGCCTTGGTGTTCATCGCCCCTGTGATTCGGGCCCCTGACGCCCGCTGGGAGAACAGCGGCACACCAGGGTGGGCCTGCCGGGGGGGGCTGCTGGAGCTCAGCGTGGGGGAACCCCCGCCCACCTCTAACCTGGCACAGAAGCAGCTACTGAGTAATAAAAGGCGGACAGAAAGGCTTGTGGATGCGGCGGCCCCACAGGACTTTATTTCTCACTGAGCACTGGGCCCCTCCCTCACCTCTCCGCAGAGCGGGAGTGGGGACAGGGACGCTGGTGGGAGCGGGCGGCCTGAGGGTCACAGGGGCATTTCCTGAGTAAGGCTCATGGCCACGAGGGAGCCGGCCCCTGGGCCACCTTCGGCCTCGACCGAGGTGTATGGGCTGGGATATGGAAGTCAAGTTTGGGGGCCGGCTGGGGGCAATTCCTGAGCGCCAGCGCTGGCCTGCCTTTCTGCCTGCATACGCTGCCAGGGGTGGCAGGGGAGGGTCACGTCGGGGGGCCCCACAGGTCATGCCACTCGGCTGCACTCTCACACCGTGCCCGGCCATGGAAAAACTGCTCGATGAGGCGCTGGGCCTGCTGCTTCACTAGACCGGGAGTGGGACCGTGAGGGCCGGCCCCTCCAGACCCGGCCCCCTTAGCTCCCCATCCCCACTCCTCGGGGTCACCACCTACTCACCGTCCCCTCCTGAGGTGGCCTGCTGAGCCAGGGAGTGCGAGAGGCACCGGGCAAGCCCTTTGAACAGCTCCTGCAGGCCGAGGGTGACAAGGGAGCAGAGGGCACGCCCCACTGTGCCCCCGCCCCATGGTGCCCCCCAGCCTACCTTGGACGCAAACTTGCCCTCTTTGTAGAAAGGGGTCAGGCAGCGAACCACCACACCTGCGGCCTCCTTCAGGGAGGCGCCAGAATAACGGGGGGCCGCCTCCCGGGGCTGTGGGCTTCGAGGCGCCCTGTGTGCTGGCCCCGACACCGCTCTGGGCATGGGTGCACTGCCTCTTCTGGGTCCTGCTCTCTGGGTCATCCTGGCGGGGCACAGGGCGTCACTCCAGAAGGCCAGGCAGCCCCCACCATCCTGACCCCTCGGTACCTGCTCGGGTCTGGGCCGCTTGTCCCTCTGGGGCTCCTTTGTGGGGCTGTGCTGGCCTTCGGGGGTGGTGGTCTCTGAGTGGACAGAGGAGAGCAGGCTGCAAGCCCCCGGGTCTGGCCTCATTCTGGGAGCCCCAGAGCAGTCCATACGGCCGCGCCCTTTACCTCGGCCTGTCCCGCTGCGTTCCTCAGCCAGAGAGGGGCGGCTGAATGCCCCAGAGTCTCCTCTTCGACCTCCGAGGAAGGGGGTCCCTGCACCTTCCCAGGGGTGCCAGCAGGCGCTGGTGGGCCCAAGAAGCGGGTGATGTCCCTGCGAGTCCCTGAGGGCGGACGAGGCCAGGAGCTGCTGCTTCTTGGGCCGGCCCCTGACCCTGGAGGCTCGGGGTGCCTTCTTGGTAGGGGAGGGACCCCCACCATGAGCACTGCTCTGGGGGCCTCTCCTTGAGGCCCAGGGAGGGACTCCCCACTGTCCTTGTCCTGGAGTCCACTTGGGCGGCTGGGAGGCTCCCTGTTCAGGCCGGGGCCTCTCGGCCTTCGTCTTCTCCAGCAGCTCAGAGGCTGTCTGGAAAGGGCGGGCGCCTTTGGGGACCCCCGGCTCCCACCCGCTTGGGTTTGAGCTGTGAGGAGAGAGAGCATGTGAACACCAGCGCCCCTGTCCAGGGAGATGTTCAGTGGGGTTGGGGCTGGGACGGGAAGTGGCACCTGCCCCAGCCCAGCTAGGGGGCCACTGGCGCCCCTCACCGAGTACACGTGTGAGGCTGGCGGGATGTCGTACTCGTCGGGCTCCGAGGGTGCGACCTGGGCCCCACGGCTGCTGGCATCGTCTTCCACGTGGTAGGGCTGCCGGTTCTGGGAGGCTCTGTGGATCTCGGCCACCTGGGAGGGACGGGCAGGCTGCTGTGGCCCCAGGCTGTGTCTGAGGTCCCAGGATGCACCACAGGAAAGAGGGAACGCATGTGGGCACGGGCTCCAGGAGAGCCTGTGGGCTGGGAGGACACGGCCCACCTTCTTCAGCATGCTGGCCTTGTACACGGTGGCCACCCTGGTGCTCCGGAACGCCTGGTACTCCAGCTCCACTGCCTCAGCCCGGAGGGTGGGTCTGCAGGGGTCAAGACCAGATCTGGGGGCCGGAGCCATAGTCCAGGGGGCAGAGTGCTGGCCTTACACAGGGCCGACCTGGGTTTGACCCCCCAGCATCCCATGGGGTCCCCGAGCACCACCAGGAGTAATTCCTGAGTGCAGAGCCAGGAACCCCTGAGCATTGCTGAGTGTGGCCCCAAAAAGAAAAAAAATAGACTAAGACCAGAGCTGGGGCCTAGCCCTCCCCATCCACCTCAGCAGGGCCTGGACTCACAAGCCAATCGGGCTGGGGCATCCTGCCCAGGGGGACTCGGAGGGCTTCTGGGGTACCCACCCACCCACGGCACCCACAGCGACTCACCTCACAGCAGAGCCCGTGGCCTGGCAGTTGCCGCTCAGAGCCTCCTCCAGGAGCCGCAGACAGTGCTCCCGGGCCTGCCAGAGGAGGGAACGGTCACCAGCCAGGGGGTGGGGTTGGAGGGGCCCTGGGGCGGGGATGGGGACAGGGCGGGCCCCTACCTTCACAGTCAGCCTGGGGATCTTCCTGCTGGAAGCCTCTTTCAGAGGACAGTCCTCATCTGGGGGGAAAGCAGCCATTGCACTGGTGTTCCCTCAGGGCGGCTGCCCGGCCCCCACACCGGCTGTGCTCACCTGGGGGCACGAACTCTTCTGTCTTGGGGTCCTTGCCCTGGAAGGCAACAGGAAGGGCCTTGAGGAGTCTGCACCACTCCCTGTCAAAGGCCCTCCCCTGTCAGAGGCCCCTCCCCTGCCAGAAGGCCCCGCCCCATCAGAGGCCCCTTCCGGCCCCCTGCACCTTGCGCAGGTTCATCTGCCTCTGGTAGAAGAGGGTCCACTCCCGCTTGTGAGCCTCATCTTGGCCCCCGCTCCCCGCTGCCCCGGAACCTTCGGCCGTACCTGACAGACAGGCCAGTGTGGGCATCCCCGTGAGGTCCCAGGGAGAGGCCCAGTTCCTCCTGGGGCGAGCCCCTCACCTGCTGAAGCCGCCATAGCCCCTGCGGCCACCCTCGTAGAGCTCCGGGTCGAAGCTGTTGCCCTGGGCAGGCCCCACGCAGGTGCTGCTGGCCCGGCTGCCGCTGCGCTCCAGGGGCGTCCAGCTGCCTGCGCACAGCCACAGGGCTCCGGCAGTGGTCACAGCCCTTGGGGCAGGCTGGCACAGCATCCCCGAAGTACTTGGCGATGGCGGCATGGCGGCACCTGGGGGCGGGCAGCAGGGCAGAGGGGGCTGAGGGCCCTGACAGGCCATGGGGGCGTGAGTGCAGCCCCAGGCTCTGGGGAGGGAGGTGACAGGCACCACGTAACAGGAATGGCTGAGTGCCCAGGAGGGCTGCGATGAAGCTGTCCAGCCTCCTGTCCTGGAGCAGCGGCTGTGCTGAGGCTGTGCTTTTGGGGAAAGGGTTTGACTTCCTGGAGCCCACGGGCTCGCCTGCAAAACGGCGACCTGCTCTGAGGGCCGGGCAGAAGACTGAGAAACTTTGCGGGACTCTGGGTAGGACTGTGGGGTCTGAGGGAAGGGGAAGAGGAGGGCAGAGGGGGCGGGTGACCAGCTCCCTTCTCCCTCCCCAGCCTCAGGCGCAGTTGTCCGGGGTCAGCTGCAGAGGCCCAGCACTGCCAGGGACCTTCCAGCCGCCTGTTCGTGCTGCAGGAATGTGCCACCTGACAAGGCCACGGGAGAGGCTGGGGCATAGGCCTGCTGGCCGGGCTCTGGAACGGGGAGAGGCCAAGACACAGACTCAGTGGCCAGGGAGAGGCAGGCACGGGCTCACTGGCCTGCAGCCATGGCCCAGGGACAAGGGCTGCTGGAGCGTAGCCACGCAGACGCCTCTCCACGTGAGCCGGCCGGCCTGGCACAGCTAGAAACAGGCTGACGCGCAGCCCCAGGGGTGGGGGTGGGGGTGCGTCTCAGGGAAGAGGGGCTGCTGCCACCCAGCTCAGAGGGCCAAGCGGCCACCAGAGGGCACTGCTCCCGCTGTCCCTGTGCCTGGCGGGTCCACCCCCAACAGACTCTGGCACCCAGTGTGGCCACAAGGCTGGCGTCCTGGGCCCCACCCTCTGGGCCTGACTCACTGGGGCTCTGTGCACACTCAAAGCCTCCATTGACAGCCGCTGATGCCCCTGGCCTGCTCTGGGCACAGCCGGGTGGGCTGCCCGGGCCCAGCAGCCTCACGTCAACAGGCCTCCCGGCCAACGTGTTCCCCGCACCCATCTCACAGAGGACCAGGTCAGGAGAGCTGGGCCTGGGCAGAGCCTGGCAAGCCGGAGAACAGCTGGTCCCCTCCTCTGGGAGTCCCGGCAGACGGTGCCGCCCTGCAGTAGGCCCAGCCCAGGCCGCACCCCAATCACTGGGGACCCCCACGTCTCCCCGAGAAGTCTCTCCAGGGCACTGCTGCCTGGGTGGTCGGGCTGCCCCTCCAACCCCGCGCGGTGTTTCCGGGGAGAGGCTGCGGGAGGGTGGGCAGGGAGGTGAGGTGGGTTGGGGACATCAAGCCCAGGCCCTCCAGGGGTGGGCAGGGAGGCTGGCGGGGGGACACTGGGGGCCCCACCCTTCCTGCTCTGGCTCAGGTGGAACCTCCCAGGGGGCAGCGCCACCAGGGAGCCCAGCCCAGCCCAGCCCAGCCGACCTCCTGTTTCATCAGCCCTAGCCTGGGCCAGCCCACAGCCCGGCAGCCCGCCCGAGAGGAGCTGGAGGAGCAGGAGCGCGGGGCTGTGGGGAGCCGGCCAGGCCAGACCAGAGCAGGGTCAGATCCCCGCAGGGATTCCCGCCAGAGCCTGAGGTGGCACTGCCCTCCAGGGGCCGCCCCTGAAACCTGACACTAGGATCTCCAGGACGACTCACCAGACTCACAACAGAGAAGCTGCAGCTGTCAGCGCCTGGAGAGCAGCGCTCAGGAAGGCTGGGAGGAGGCGGAGGGCCCGGAGACACCCGAGTCCACAGGTAAGGGGAGGGAAAGAGGCGGCCAGGGCCCCGCTGGGCACGGGATGCTCTCGGGCACTGTCTCTGCGCCTCAGTCAGGGGCCGGGCACCTGGACACAGGATGGTAGAGGGCCATGGCCAGCCTCTGATTTAGGGGAGTCTTTTCTGTTCAAGGAGGAACTGGCTGGCCCCACTGCCCCAAGCCCCCGGCTTGACCCCATGACAGGAAGAGGCTGTGGGCGTGCTGCCCGGCTGGCCCACTGCCCCCCTCACCTCCAGCGTGACGGGACCCAGAAGGCGTGTGCAGCGTGAGAGGCAGTGTGACAGGGGGCTTGGCCCATGAGCCTCCCTCAGTCCTGTCAAACCCTCACATGCCCCCAATCTCCCGGACGCGTCACATGAAAGCAGCTCAGTGGGGAGGGGGCCCAAGTGGGTGAGGGCGTCTGCCCCAGCTGGACGCTGGCCCTGGGCAGGGCTCCTGTCCTCAGCCTGGGTCAGTCTCTACCCCTGTCCCCGATGTCCTCCCCAAAGAAAAAAAATCCAGTTCCCACCAAAAAACAATGGTCCGGGCGCAACCGAGCTGGGTTTGGCTGGGGAAGAGTCAGACCTGTGGGCTGTCACTGGGGGCCATCAGATGCCCAGGCCCACAGGCAGGGACGGGTCCCTGCACTCACAGGACACAGGGCTGGGTGGGAGCTGGGACAGAAGGAAGGGGCGCAGGCACAGGAGCCACACAGAAGAGCTGCTGGCACTGAGGGTCCCAGAGCCGACCCCCACGGCAGAGCCAGCCCGGCAGCTGGGGTGTGGGAGCGCCTGCAAACCCATCCTGGACGGTCAGGAGCTTATCACTGCCCTCCACACACCGGTCTCCCGCTCCTCCCATGAGCAGGCATAGGGCAGCTGTCTGCCAGGGCCCGCCACCCAGGGTGCCAAGGCTTGGGTGCCAGCACACTGAGATAGTACCCCCTGGCCGGGTAGCCCCACCTGTACGCGATGGGGCAGGACGCGGCTTCAGGGTCCGCAGCAGGAGGAAGTCAGGTGTGGAAGCTCAGGGCGCTGGAGGCAGAGCCACCGCGAGGCCCTCCCCGCCTCCCCCTCCTTGGCCCCCCAGCTCCCCTTCCCAGGCCACACTTGGGGCACAAGCGACCGGTCACCTGATGGCTGAGGGCTATATCAGGCACAGGCGTCAGGCACAGACTTGGCCTCACTTTAAATAGCCCACTGGGAGCCCAGCCTGGGAGCCGCTGGAATGTGGCCCCCTGCTCCCCCCCGCCGCCCCCTGCCCCCCAACAGGCCCTGCTGGGTTCCTGCACAAGTTCTAGCTGGAGAGTAAGACAGCAATCCTGTGAAGAGCTGGCACCTGCATGGGGCCGGGATTCGGTCAGCAGCCGGCGCGCGCAGGGCCTAACCCTCCTTTTCCTGCAGACGCAGCCTCCTTCCTACTCAGGCTTGCAGGGACCCCACCCAGCTCTCCCAGCCCCCTGCAACTCCCGGATCGGTAGAAGATCAGGAGGGTGCAAAGCTCCACCGTCCACCCGCCTCCCGGTACCTTCCTTGGCTAATCAGTGGCCACACTGTGGACAGCCAGAGTCGAGCACAGACTGGAATCCAGGGACCCCGCTCTACAGCTAGCACGGCAGGAGAGGGGCCGTGGGGCCGTGGTGCAGCTGCACCCCAGGGGCTGCCTGAGACTGACTCTGTGCCCTCTCTCCCGCCGCCCGCCCTAGGAGGGCAGGACGTGAAATCTGGAAAGCCCATCCTTGCCCATCGTGGGGTGGGGGAGCAGTGCCACACACCCCAGCAGCAGGGACATGCCCCCCAAGGCCACCTTCACCCGCCTCTGGGAGATGGGCACCTTTCTGGGCCAGGAAACGAGGGCAAGAAAGGGCGGGCGGGGGGTCGGAGCAACAGCACGGTGGGGAGGGCACCGTCTTGCACGTGGCTGACCGGATTCAATCTCTGGCACCCGTATGGCCCCCAGAGTCCATATGGGGTGATCCCTGAGCAGAGCGAGGAGTAACCTCTGAGTACTGCTGGGTATAGCCCCAAACAAAACAAAAGGCAAGGGCAAGACAGGGGGTACAGGGGCGGTGCAACAGCACAGCGGAGGAGGGCGTTTGCCTTGCGTGCAGCCGCCCGGGTTCGATCCCCGCATCCCATATGGTCCCCCCGAGCACCGCCAGGAGTAATTCCTGAGCGCAGAGCCAGGAGGAACCCCTGAGCATTGCTGGGTGTGACCCCCCAAAAAAAAAAAAAGACAGGATCCGGCAGGTGGGACAACCAAAAGCAGGAGGACTGGAGCAGTGTCGGGGGAGCTGGGCAGACTCAAGGCGCTGCCCGTGCAGGTGGGCACCGTAGCTGCTGCCCAGGTCCTGAGGCCAGGGAGGCAAAAGTGGGGTGACCTCGGTGAACATGGGGGGGCAGGGAAAGGCCCCACCTTCTAACAATCAGGAAATGGGTGGGGCCCCCGCCACACCCGAGGGGCTCAAGCAGAGACCACACGGCCTGGCCTCCAGGGTGGCCCTCCCTGGCCGTGCTACCGGGTACCACCACTTCACCTGGGCAGGACCTGCCCAGTTGCCTGGATGCAGCGGCAGTAATTAGAGCTCAAGGTCGGCCCCAGCTCTGGGCCAGCAGGTGCCCACCTCGGATGAGTGCTGCCTGGCTGGGCAGGCTCAGGCTGGGTGGACACAGGCCGCCCTGTTCCCGAGTGCATGGCCAGGCTGAGGGGGGAGCACAGAAAGAGATGCCTGGCCAGTGGGCGGGAGAGCCAATTGGGCGCTGCCCAGGGCAGAGGACACCCTGGTCAGGCCACAGAAGCAGGTCAGAGCGGTGGGGGAGGCCCTGATGTCCTGCGTGTCCAGGGCCATTGGGGGCCCAGTGGTTGAGGGAACCACCTTGGCACCACCCAGGCAGCCCCGCCTCAGTCGTCTGCACCTCGCTGCCCGGAGTCCGTGTGAGCGGCCCTGGCACACTGGCACTGCCAGCTGATGGGGCCGAGTGGGCCCCTGCCTGCCTCCAGAGTAAAGCGGGTAGGGGAGGCCCGACAGCCCGTCCCGCGCCGGTGCTCACGGCCCCCGCCTCTCCGCCCCAGCATGGCAGCCGCCCACTTGGACCTGGTGCAGGAGATGCGCTCCGTGGGCCAGAGGCTGCTGCTCAAGCTGCGGGGGCTGCCCCAGGCCGAGCCCGTGGAGGTGGCGGCTTTCTCCATCATCCTCCTCTTCACAGGTCAGGAGACGGGCCCTTCCCACGGGGGCCGGGGCGGGAGGTGGGGCCATGACAGCCGGCCAGGGGCTGGGCTGCTCAGACTCAGCACGTCTGTCCCCTGGGAAAGTGGCCCCTCACCCTCTCTGGCCTCCCCTAAACTGGGCTGTGCCCCCCAGGCACTGTCCTGCTGTTCCTGCTGATAGCCTGTAGCTGCTGCTGCTCAGGCTGCTGCTGCCCAGAGCCCAGGGTCAGGAAGGGCCAGGTGCGACCCCTGACCCCCGCGTGAGGCACGGAGACCTGAGTGAAGTGCATGCGGGGCCGGGAAGGGGAGAGCCGGGCCCCGAACCCTCAAGCCTCAAGACCACGATGGAGCTGTTCCACCGTCAGAGCCGCCCTCGCCCAAGACAGGAAACCCACAGGAGTCGGCCCACCCGGAGGGGGCCGGGTTCTGCCCACCAACAGCTGCTTGTGCCCACCGCACCAGGCCACACGTCAGTATTCGAGTCCGGGGTCAGTGCCAGCTGCTCCTTTCCCAGTAAAAGCTTTCACTCTCGGTTTTCTGGCCGGGGGGCCAGGAGCTGCCCGTGCCCGACCTCTGCACCCAGTGTGCCCAGGAAAGCTGGAAAAACACCGGCAGGAAGCCAGGGGCGGGCGGGAGAGGGAGTCCCGCCCACGTGAGCTGCTGCGTGGCCACCCCAGACCTCCATTCCGCCCACACCAGCAGGCTCTGCCCCAGGGCCCTCCCAGAGGTCCGGAGTACCCTGACCCTGGCACCCCAACACGGGCTGTGCCTTGTTCTCACGGTTCTGGTCCTCGACCCGCTGCCCCAGACATATCCCTGTCCCTGTGAAAAGGGGCTCTCGGGGTCTCCTCCTGGGCGGCAGCAGGGCCATGCGCCGAGCCCCTCTGAGCACCGTCCCTGCAGTCACACGTCCAGCCTCATCCCTGCCCCCTCAGTCCTCCAGAGACAGGATCAGAGAGAGCAACTGAGTCAGGAGGGAAGAGAAATGAGGGGGCCCTTAGGACCCGAGCCCAGACGGGAAGCGCCTGAGCTCCTCAGGGGCTCCCTGCTCTGGCTTCTGGGCACAGGGGCAGGACGGCCAGGGACAGAGTATGGGCCAGCCGGCCTCCATCTCCAGCTGGCCACGGGTGCGGCTCACATAGGCCAGTTTCACTTCCTGCTGTCCACAGACCTGTCCGACGGGTTAGGTGTGGGCTGGAGCCCCAGAAGGGAAGTGCCTCGTGCCCAGGAGAATCGGCCGCACCCACCACCCCACACACCCCGAAAGACAGGACCCAGGTGATGGGGAGCCGGACCCGCTGCCTTTGTGGGCGGTGTTTGGAGGTGCAGCCTGCGCCTCCCGCCCTCTGCGTCCCCTTCCTAGAGATGACGCTGAGCTGCAGGAAGAGCACAGGCTTCGTAGCGGAGGCGCGGCTAAGCCCCCGCACTGCAGGGTTCCCCCAGCTGGAAGCGAACCCGGAGCACGGAACCGGGAGTGGTCCCTAAGGCCACTGGGTGGGCCCAAAGTCAAGTGGCAGCCTGGGCTCTACAGCCCCTGACCACACCACTTCGGGCCCCGGACTGCCCAGACAGGCCTGGACGCCGCTACCCACAGCACCCTCCTACACTCCAAACTCTCTGAGTGGGTGCGGCCCCACCACGGCTCCTCCTGGACGACAGACAGGGAAGGCGGGAGGCCCCGTGGCTGACCCCAGAAGCATCCCCTCAGCTCTGGCCCTCCGCGCCTCGCACTCCAAATGTCCCTGTGTCCAGCACCCAGCTGACCCTGTTCTGGGGCCAGGTGTCTGCTGTGTGGTGGCCAAGCTGGCCAGGCAGGATCTGCTTCTCCTGCAGCCGCTGCAGAGTGCCATGTCCCAAGGAGTAATGGGACCTGACCCCGGGGCCGGGGCCCGTCCAGCCCACCGCAGTGTCCCTCCTCCAGCTGCTAGACCTGACCCATAGCTTTGCGTCCCATGCACACAGCACCCCAGATCTGCGCAGCATGAGCTGGGCTCAGGGCTTCCGAGGGCGGGGGCCAAGCATGGAGAGGCGGCAGCACCGCCCATGGCAGAGCTCCAAACCTGGTCCAACAAGGTGGGGTGGGTTTGGGGCGGCCGCTGGGCCGCCCGAGGCTGGAGACGACGGGTGGCCCCTCATGCTGGCCCCAGGGTGCCCCAGCCTTCAGGACCTCGGCAGCTGGGGGTGTGCCGCGAGCACCCGTCCCCCTCAGCCTGCTCCCAGGTACGGCATTCCAAGTGCAGGACGGACCATCGCAGCCCCCACACCCTCTGGACAGGGAGTCCAGCAGGGGGTGCTCTGGGCCCCAGCGGGGCGCTCACTGTGCGAGAAGTTCTGGGGTGCAGCGACCCTCAGGGCACTCGACCCCACGCCTTGTGACCTGCTGGCAGCCCCTGGCCCGCAGCCTTAGCTCAAACAAGTCACCGGGGACTCCGCTGGGCAGCTCAGGGGGCTCCTCCTGTGCCCACAGGAGCGAGTGGGCATTATGGTCATTATCTGTGACAACGGTCAGCTTTACTTCTGCCACTGTTCTGGGGTCGGGCGGCCACACCCAGAGGTGCTGAGTGGCGCATGTACCTGGGAACAAACTGTGCTGCGGCCAGCCCAACCCTTATTTATTATTGCTATTAAACTTCTCTGGAAGTCTCGTCAATCTGTCTGATGCTGGTCACGCCGCCGGAGCAGAGGGGCCCACAGGGAGAACAGTGGGCACGGAGAACAGTCCGCGCCCAGAGCGACTGGGGAGACACAGGGCTGACCCTGAGCTTGAGCTCCAACACCCCATAAGGCCCCCGAGCGACGCCAGGAGCAAGTACTGAGCACAGCAGCACATGCCCAACAAAGCCGAAAAGGGAAGGACGGCGGGTGGCACTGTGGGGGCTCTCCGGAGCCCTGTCGCGGGCACTCCTCGGCCCTCCCCTCCCCCATCGCCTCATCACCACCCACCACGCTGGTCCCAGGGGCTCACCGTGTTCTGCGCCACCGCAGGGGCGACTCTGGAGTCTATGCAGCACGGTATCTACTGGCCTCATTTTAAACTAAAAGTATTTTCCTCAAATACTGAAAATACATCAACCCTGTGTCCAGGGGTCCCACTCAGAGCTGAAGCACAGAAATGGTCCAGAGTGTGAGCGAAGATACAGGATGCCTTGCTCATGGCTGACCAGGACTGGATCCCGGCCTCCGACGTGGTTCCCCCGAGCACCGGCGGGAATAATTCCTGAGTACACAGCCAGAAGTAACCCCTGAGCATCATCGTGTTTGACCCAAGAAAACAAACAAAAATTCAGTATGGGGGCTGGAGTGATAGGGCAGTGGGGAGGGTGTTTGCTTTGCACACGGCCAGCCGGGTTTGATCCCGGGACCCCATGTAGCCCCCCCAAAACCTGCCAGGAGCAATCCCTGTCCTGAAGACCACTGGACGTAGCCCCCGAAAATACAAAAAAAGGTGGGGCCGGAGCGAGAGTCCAGCGGTAGGGTGTTTGCCTTGCACGCCGCAGGCCTGTGCCGCCCGTGTTCGATCCCTGGCATCCTATATGGTCCCCGAGCACAGCCAGGAGTAATTCCTGAGTGCAGAGCCAGGAGTAACCCCTGAGCATTGCCGGGTGTGACCCAAAAAAGCAAAAAACAAAAACAAAAAGGTGTGTTCTGGGGCCAGAGAGAGCTCGACAGGCTAGGCATGGGCTTTGTATGCAAGAGGCCCGGGCTCGCCTCCCCAGCGAGTAATAATGAAGCCAACCAGGAGCAAGGGAAGTACTGGACAATCCACTCGCAGGGACTGGGGAGGCAAACCAAGGCGGAGGCAAATAAAAACACACCCTTGGATTTGGACCGCAGAATTGAGGTCACGGAGAGGCAGGAAGCTGGAGCTGAGGGAGGAAGAGGGCCCAGCGGGCCATGGCGGAGGGACACTGATACTCAGGAGCATGAAAAACCACAGCGAGGTGAGCCACTGTCAGCTCCACACAAAAGCAGGGAAAGTCCAGCAAGGAGGGGACCACGCAGCTGGGCCTTTCTCTGTGTGGGTTTTATTGGCTAATTTTGGTTCCCGTGAAGCAGAACTAGAACTTAAGACAGCTGCGAGGAGTTGTGTGAAACCCTCTGGGCTTGTAACATGCTCAGCGGGCGTGCCTGTCTGTTCTGACAGTGGACAAATGGGCATTGATAGAAACAATCGCCCGCAGGGTCTGGAGCAATAGCACAGTAGGGAGGGCGTTTGCCTTGCACATGGTCCACAGAGGTTCCATTCCTGGCAGCCCATAGGTCCCCAAGCACTACCGGAGTAAGTCCTGAGTGCAGAGCCAGGAGTACCCCTGAGCATCACTGGGTGTGACCCCAAAAAACAAAAGAAAAGAAACATCTGCCCACTTGATCGTACTGACTCCATGTTGGCTCCATGGCTCAAACCCATCACTGTGGGTGACTGAGTCTCTCTGGTCCGATCTCCAGCTCTGAAGTTGGGCTTGCGGCTATTAATGCCGCTGCATTTTTTTTTGGGGGTCACACCCAGCGATGCTCCTGGCTCTGCACTCAGGAATTACCGCCGGTGGTGCTCCCATATGAGGATGCTGGGGATCGAACCCAGGTTGGCCGTGTGCAAGGCCTTCCCTGCTGCGCCATCGCCTCCAGCCTCAATCTTTTTTTTTTTTTTTTCTTTTTGGGTCACACCCGGCGATGCTCAGGGGTTACTCCTGGCTCTGCACTCAGGAATTACTCCTGGCGGTGCTCGGGGACCATATGGGATGCCGGGATTGAACCCAGGCCGGCATAGGCCGGCCGCGCAAGGCAAACACCCTACCCGCTGGGCTATCGCTCCCGCCCAGCCTCACATCTTTTTTTTTTTTTGCTTTTTGGGTCACACCCGGCGATGCTCAGGGGTTACTCCTGGCTCTGCACTCAGGAATTATTCCTGGCAATGCTCGGGGACCATATGGGATGCCGGGGATCGAACCCGGGCCGGCACAGGCCGGCCGCGTGCAAGGCAAACGCCCTACCCGCTGGGCTATCGCTCCGGCCCCATAGCCTCAATCTTTTTAAGGAAATGTTAGGTGTAATTATGTAATTGTAAGTACAAGGCAACCACCACAAACAAGTTGGGTAACAAACACGTATCTCCTGATAAGCGCCGCCCCCCACAGAGCGGAAGCGTGGCCCAGACGCAGCTGGCCATGGTCCTGCCTCCCATAAGCTGGCGCCAGGTATGCCTGGGCACCTCGGAGCGTGGCTGAAGCCCTCGCTCCTCACTGCCTCCAGGCCCAGCAGCACGGCGGTGTCCCTGCAGAGCATGGCTGGGGGCAGAGCTCAGGGACACGCAGCTGCTGGCAGGTGGCAGCCGGGCCTCCGATGTCTGGCAGCACCGCCCTGCCTCTCACTTCTGAGCTGTCCTGTCACACCAGGCAGAGCAAGACACACAACAGGAAGTGGCTGAGCGGGGGCTGGCGGGGCAGCCCGGCCTCCCCTCCCCAGGAGCAGGGCCCTCAATGGTGATAAACACTCGCACCCAGAAACCGGTTCCCGGCGGGACCTGCAGTTAATCATCCACCCGCACCCGGGATGTGGAGCTGGGCGGCAGCTCCGGCCCCACATTTCCTGCTTCTGGGCCTTTCAGGACACCCACGGGAGGCGAACAACGGCGGGGGGCTTGGGCCTGAATCCGGCCTCTTGGCCCACCTGCCACCCAGTCCTACTTCTCTCGGTGACTCCACACAGGTGCCCGAGCGGCCCCACAGTGACCTGGCCGAGGGGTAAACGTGAGGCCGGAAGGGAACACGGTTGCCAGGCAACGGCCCCTCTGCCTTTGTCTGCGCTGGTGACAGCAGAGTCTGGCCGGGCCGCTGGGCAATGCGGCCGCCTCCTCTGCTCCCCAGCCCGTCTGAGTCAGGGAGCAGCTCCGGACCCCAAAGCGTGGAGCCTGAACGACCACCCACCCCGGCCTCTCTCAGGACACAGGAACACTAGGCCCAGATCAGGTGAGGCCCCGGCCCTCCTCACAGCCCCACTACTGCCCCCTTCGCTGCAGTCCCGGCTTCCAGAGGCAGCCCATGGGGAGCGGGCCAGGGACCCCTCTTGTGACACCTGGCCAACCAATGTGGGGGCTGCCAGGGCCGTACCTGAGGTGTTTGGGAGGGTGCAGGGTCGGGGATCACATTCAGGCCTTGGGCACACCTGTGGCCCGCGGCCCGTGCTGTCTCCTGGCCCCCTCCAGAGCTCTGCTGGCTCACCTGCCTACTCAGCGCCCCCGCAACTCTCCAAGAGCTCCTTAAACTGGGGCAGGAAAGTGGGGCCGGGGGTGGTGCTTGCGGAGGTGTTGGGGTAGCCCCTAGCAGGGCTGGAGACAGAGGCGGCTCTCAGCCCCGTCCGGCGCCCTCTCCCCACTCTTCTCTTTTTCTTTTTGGGTCACACCCAGCAATGCTCAGGGGTTACTCCTGGCTCTGCTCTCAGGAATGACTCCTGGCGGTGCTCGGGGGACCCTATGGGATCCCGGGGATCGAACCTGAGTCGGCCGTGTGCAAGGCAAATGCCCTCCCTGCTGTGCTGTGGCTCCGGCCCCTCCCACTCTTCAGGGATGGCTGCAGGACGAGGCAGGGAGGGCTGAGGACCCTGAGGACCCCCTGAGCTCAGGGGCCACCTCGTCTCCCAGCCCCCATGGACATCCTGACGAGGCACCGGCAGGTCTGGAACGAGGAATACTGGATGAACCCCTGGGACGAGGGCAGCCTGGCTGTGATCATCTTGTTCATCGCCATGATCCTGGTTCTTGTCTTGTTGGCCGTGACCTTCAGGACCTTCCCTCTACTCAGGAGTGCCAAGTGCGAGGAGCATTGACGGGCAGCGGGCAGGCACGAGCCTGCCCCCGGGACCCCGCGTCCTTCCTCCAAAGCCCTTCGCATCCGCAAATATACGGTTTTTACGGGACTGAGGGGCGTCTGTCTTCTTACTGACAACCCACTGAAAGCAGGGATGGGTCCCCGGGATCACCACTGGCCAGTCCCGAAGGCCAGGCACAGTGTCCCGTCAACACCGGTGAAAAGATGGGCAAACAGAAGGGGCAAGGCTGGGGCACCCCCGCAAGGAGATCCGGGGAGCATACAGCGCAACCTAGCTCGGGGCAACACGAGCCACCGGCCAGAGGTCGCCTCCCACCTAACCACACAGGGAGAAAACCACTGCGTGCGCAAACAGCCCTCTTCCCCAATGAACTTGGGACACTGGGGCCCACCCCGTCTCCCTGATGGCCCAGAGATGCCCAGGCGCACCCCACGTCTCCCGTGCTCCTCAGATCCAGCAACTGTGGGAGCCCCTTGGAGGCCCCTGGTGGAGCAGCAGGTCCCCGTCTCCCTGGAAACAGGGCAAGCTGTGGAAAAGGCCAACGCTGGGGGAAAGGGCTTTCTCACACACTGGGCACCACTTGTAGTCCAGACTCTCTTCCCTATGGCCAGAGGAAAGCACAGAGGGCGAGGCGCCTGCCTGGCATGCAGTTCACCAGGCCTGGCCAGGACCAATCCCTGAGTGCAGAGCCAGGAGTAACCCTGAGCACCACTGGGTGTAGCCCCAAAATAAACGGGGGAGGAAAGAGAAGAAACAAATACAGTTTCTCTTTTCCTCAAAGAGCAGTTTTCTTGAAGGCAGCTACAAGGTAGTGCCCAATCCATGCCAGGGCCTAAAGTCCTGATATCTGGAAACTTCCTACAACAATGGATGGGAGAGGGGGCTGTAAGCTCCCACCCCACCCCTTGGACCCTGCCCCAGCACTGAGGGTCCCTGACCTTGGCAGTCACATTACCCCTCTCAAGGCCCACAGATGGGACCCTGACGGGACCACTGACAAGTGAGGGCGCCGGGCGTCACTCCAAGGGACCAACAGCGGCATTAGTGAGGGCGCCGGGTCCGTCACTCCAAGGGACTAACCGGCATTAGTGAGGCGCTGGGCCCGTCACTCCAAGGGACTAACCGGCATTAGTGAGGGCGCCGGGCGCCACTCCCAAGGGACCAACAGCGGCATTAGTGAGGGCGCCGGGTCCGTCACTCAAGGGACTAACCGGCATTAGTGAGGCACTGGGCCCGTCACTCCAAGCACTTGGTTCAAGAACCCGGAAGAGCTGCTTTAGCTGCACTCAGGTCCGTGACGGGTTTGGGTGGCCCTGGGGTAAGCAGGGTGGTCCAGGCACCACAGCCAAACCCCACGCTCCCTGGGAGAGGGGGGGGGGCAGGAGGGGGGGGCATGTATGGCAAAACAGACCCTTCAAGTAAGAGCCTCTGGTTTCCAGAGCAAAGCCCCCAACCACTTCCCAATGTCACTTCTTAGCCCTCAGAGGCCCAAGCTGTGGGCTTCTAGCCTTGAAAGAACCAAGTGAGCAGGTGCCTCGGAGAATGCCCAGTGGCCACAAGCCTGGGCCCCCAGTCCCGGGCAGTGAGGAGGCCTCAGCACTGCTGGCTGCCCCCAGGGTCCACATGCCAGGACCCCAGGCCTGCCTGGAACCTCACGCATCACTCACTGCTCAGGCCAGCCCCTGCCCGCCCCAGCCACTCGCAGGTCTCACACGGGGCTGTGGGCTCTGGCGTGAGCTCGTCCTCCCAGCCCAGCGGAGCTGCCCAGCCTCGGAGAGGGGCCGGGAGGGCTGAGCGAGGCTGCTCAGACAAGTCACACACGGGGTCAGTCATTCGCAACGGGGAAAGTGGGGCCACAGGCGACCACCCCAAATCCTGGAAGAGTGCTCCCCCTGCTGGAGTTTCTGGGGCATCAGGCAGGAAAGTGGAGGCCCCTAACCTCCACGCCCCCAGTGGCCGTGGGAGGCAGGGGCGCCCCAGAAAGGACAGCTCTCAGTTTGCGACACAGAAGCAGCCACTCACCCTGGTTCTTCACAGAAGGCCACCAGGGCCTCGAAGGCCAACAAGGCCGCTTTGTCAGACGGCTTATTCCCCCTCTTTTCCTGGAGAGGAAAACACAGTCAATCAGCAAGAGCTCCAGTCAGTGGGCGCCCAAAAAATGCTGAGCGAGAAAAATGAGAAATGACAAAAAGCCAGTTAGACAACAGTATCCCAAACCTGACCACACAACAGAACCACCGGACCACACGAAACACTGAACGTTCTGGAACTGGACCTCCTGCGAGTTGGTTCTTTAAAAAGTTGGGGCCGGAGCGATATTCCAGCGGGGAGGGTGTTTGCCTTGCATGCAGCCGACCCGGTTTGATCCCGGCGTCCCATATGGTCCCCCAAGCACCGCCAGGAGTGATTCCTGAGTGCAGAGCCAGGAGTAACCCTCTGAGCGCCGCCGGGTGTGACCCAAAAAGCAAAATAAATAAATAAATAAAAATAAAAAGTTGCTCAGGGATAGGTCAGAGAGAGCACCATGGGTAAGGTGTTTGCCTTGCACATGGCTCACCTAAGTTCGATTCCCAGCATCCCATATGGTCTCCCGAGCCCACCAGGAAGGATCCCCAAGTGCAGAGTCAGGAGTAAGTCCTCGTAAATCAGTGTTATAATTAAAAAAAATAATAAATTATTTTTTAAAAAAAGGGAGTAAGCTCAGGGCTGGAGTGATAGCACAGCGAGTAGGGCGTTTGCCTTGCACGCGGCCAACCCGGTCTGATCCCTGGCATTCCATAGGGTCCCCTAGCACCGCCAGGAGTAATTCCTGAGCAAATAGCCAGGAAATAACTCCTGAGCATTGCTGGGTGTGACCCCCAAAAAAAAAATGGGGGGAGTAAGCTCTAAGTCCAGATGTGGCCCCAAACAACAGACAAACCAAGCTGCCCAGGGAGCAGAGAGGGCAGCAGAGCAGGGCTTGCTTGCACACGGCCACGTCACCTCCGTCCTGAAGCGTCAACAGCGTGACCCTCCGCACAGAGTCAACAGTCAGCCCTGAGCACTGCTGGGAGTGGTGCCTCCCGCCCCTAGAAGAAGCTGCCCAGGGAGGCCTCCCCACTGCGCAGGCACTGGCACCCGAGAGCCTGGACGGCTGAGCTGAGTCGACAGTGCGCACCTGCGCCGAGGGAGCACCCGACGCTACCCAGCCGCCTCCTGAACACTACTAGCACTGGAAGTCGGCTGCCTTTCTGGGCAGCTGCTAAAAAGCTCTTTAAAAATATCTGTGGGCCGGAGCAGCAGTATAGAGGGGAGGGTGTTTGCCTTGCACATGGCATACACGGGTTCCATCCCCAGCATCCATATGGTTCCCCAAGCACCGCCAGGAGTTATTCCTGAGTGCAGAGCCAGGAGTAATCTCTGAGCATTGCAGGGTATGACCCAAACAGAAAAAAAATAGTGCAGTGGGGAGGGCGCCTGCCTGCCGTGGGTCAAGCGGGTCCAATCCCTGGCACCATGTACGGTCTCCCAAGCCATACCACGCATGATCCCTGAACGCAGAGTCAGGAGTAAGCCCTGGTGTGGCCCCAAAGCAAACATTTATTTATTTATTTATTTATTTTTGCTTTTTGGGTCACAGCCGGCAATGCTCAGGGGCTACTCCTGGCTCTGCACTCAGGAATTACTCCTGGCGGCGCCGGGGACCATATGGGATGCCGGGGATCGAACCCAGGCCGGCATGAGCCGGCCGCGTGCAAGGCAAACGCCCTACCCGCTGGGCTATCACTCCGGCCCCAAACATTTATACATTTAATCACGACTTGAAGCCCCTGATGCCCCATATGTGCTGTGTCTGATTATCCACCATAACTCGTGGGCCTCAATTAAGAGGATGTGTGTATTTAGCAACTAAGGGATCGCGAGCGAACAGAATAACGAAACAGAAACACAGAGGCAGGTTCACACTTTAAAAAAATCCCTTCCTGGAGCCTTCTGTAACCCCAGATCAGACGGACCACTGGGGTCGGCCGGCTCAGACCCAGCGACTTTCCTGGGACAGTCATTGTGGCCCGGCCCTGAGACAGAGGCCCATGCCTGGTAACTTCCACAGAATAGGAAGTTGTCTGAAATCCTGTATCTGAACTGGCTCTTTCTGACCTTCACACTTAGCTGGAGAGAACGTTCTATTCTAGAACATTCAGAACCGGAAGGTACCGCAGCACTGTCGTCTCCTCACTGGTAGGACAGAAAGAAGACAGGCTTGGGGCCAGAGGGGCAGCACAGCAGGAAGGGCGTTTGCCGACCCAGCATCCAATAGGGTCCCCAGGGTCTGCCAGGAGCAACCCCTGAGCATTGCCGGGTGTGACCCAAAAAGGCCAGAGAAAGGAAAGTAGATGAAGAGAGGGCTTCCCAGCTGCCGGGCCTGCACATCTCTGGAAGCCTCCTGGACCTTCTCTCTCTCTGCAGAGATTTTTTTCCCCATTTTGAGTCACACCAGTGATGCTAGGGTTTACTCCTGGCTCCGCACTCAGGAAATTACTCCTGGTGATGCTTGGAGGACCATACGGGATGCCAGGGATCAAACCCAGGTCAGTCACATACAAGGCAAATGCCTCCCCCACTGTACTATAACTCTGGGTCCCACTCTGGAAAGATCTTGAATGCCTCATTGAGGAGTGTAGTGTGAACTGTTGCAATTTCATTGTTAGCAGGTTTAGGGGGGTTGCTTTCTCTGTTTGATTTTGTCAGTGCTCAGGGGTTACTCCTGGCTTTGCATTTGAGAATTATTCCGTAGCGCTCCTCGAACTACATGGGATGCCGGAGATTAAACTAGGTCAGCTGATGCAAGGTGGGCATTCTATATAATGCCCACTATAACTTATAACCCACTATAAATGGCCCCAGCCCCCCCTTTTTTTTTGCTTTTTTGGGCCACACCCGGCAATGCTCAGGGGTTACCCCTGGCTCTGCACTCAGGAATCACTCCTGGCGGTGCTCGGGAACCATATGGGATGCCGGGATTGAACCCAGGCCGGCTGCATGCAAGGCAAATGCCCTACCTGCTGGGCTATCGCTCCAGCCCCGTATTTTGTTTTGCTTTTTTGGGTCACACCCAGTGATGCTCAAGGTTACTCCTGGCTCTGTGCTCCGGAATCACCCCTGGCACTGCGTGGGGGACCATATGGGATGCTGGGATCAAACCTGGGTCTGATGCATGCATCCGGCCCCAGCCCCCTTTGTCAAATAAGAACACCTTACATTTATGACCTTGCCAAAACACTTTCCTCATTTGCTGGGTTCTGAGCTGCTAGCCTTAGTCACCACAGGACCCTAAGGGCAGGATCCAGAAATGGGTCCAAACATCTGTGCTGATCCCAGCTAAGGTGAGGCAGAATGTGCCTGGTCTTCTGACCTCTGATCACAGGGATATGTAAATCAATGATTGTTATCTTGCAAATGCTAAATCTGTGATTGTCATTTGTTCCCCTGTTACAATGGCCCAGGAGCTTGCAAATACCCTGTGATGTGTGCTTGTACCCCTCCACCCACATATTGTATAAAAGGCTTAAACTGTCCAGCAAAGCGAGTGCTGCTATCCAGAGCTCCCCGCTGCATGGGTATCGTTTTCTTTCTTTCCTTTCTCAGCAGTAGCAGCGGCAAGGCAGAGTTTCTCCCAAGTCCATCCCTCTCCTTTTTCCAAAGGGATGAAGTCCGGCAAGATCTAGGTCTTCCTCATTTGTGCCTGGGGGGCTGCTGGCCAGGGCCTCCGACACTCATTTAACTTAAGATTTTAGGTGAAAGAGGAGCTAAGCGTGCCCAGGTTCACTGCAACCTGTCATTTGGTCCCGAAACAAAAACAAAGCAAAACGATGCTAGGCCGGGGTCACACTCGGGTAGTGTCAGAATCAAGGTCCACATCACGGAGTCACATCCCGTCCCCAGGATTCCTGTGCTTTTTTTTCCTTTTTTGGGTCACACCCAGCAACGCTCAGGGGTTACTCCTGGCTCTGCACTCAGGAATCACTGGTGCTCGGGACCATAAGGGACGCCGTGGATCAAATCTGGGCTGGTTACGTGAAATGCAAGTGCCCGACCCACTTGCACCCACTGTTCTATCAATCCGACCCCTGGATTCCGGGACTCTGAAGTTTAATAAGTGAGGGGCTGGAGCAATAGCACGGGGCGAAGGAGCTGGCCTTGCGTGCGCCCACCCAGGTTTGATTTGCAGCACCACCTACGGCCCCCACCCCAAGCACAGCTAAATGTGACTCAATCCTGAGCCCCCATAAGAGTGTTGCTAGATTGCTTTCCCCTTCCCCGAAAGGATGTAATACCTCACTTCCCTTTAGGCAAAGTGCAGGTATTTCCTACACACACTCCCCTGGCAACAGACGGCCCTTAGAGCTCCTTTTACATCCCTGTCAGATCACTGCCATTTGGTTTACATTTATCTGATTCTTCCTGAGTCTGCCCACCCTGGACGTGCCAGATGGGTCTGCTGAGAACCTGCTTTCATAGCCTTAGGTTTCTTGCTTTTCTGTCACCTCATAGAATTATTTTTTCTGTACTTCTGCTTTATGTTTATTTTTTTCTTTGGGTCACACCTGATGATGCTCAGGGGGTCGCTCCTGGCTCTGCACTCAGGAATTACTCCTGGCGGTGCTCGGGGGACCCTATGGGATGTCAGGATTGAACCCTGGTTGGCCAAACGCCAGGAAAACGCCCTCCCCGCTGTGCTGTCGCTCCAGGCCCTGGGGGTTTCTTGAGGTGGGGGTGCTCAAGACTTACTCCTGGTCTGAGTCCAGGAATCATTCCTGGCAGTACTTGGGGACTGTATGTTGTAGTGGGGGTCACACTGGGGTGACCCCAGTGTCACCCTTACTTATATAAAATGACACGTGCACAAAAGACCATTAAGATAACTACCTAGAAAAGGAAAGACAGCTGGGGCCAGAGTGACAGCACAGCGGGAGGGCGTTTGCCTTGCAAGTGGCCGACGGGTTCGATCCCCAGCATCCCCTAAGATCTCCTGAGCACCACCAGGAGTAATTCCTGAGCCAGGAGTAACTGGGTGTGACCCAATCAGAAAGGAAAGAAAAGGAAGACCTAGCCCCCTTGCCCAGCTGCCAGGCCACCAACACAGTGACCCGTGCCCCTTCCCCAGGCCGGGTCCCTAGCCTGAAGAGCTCCACCTGCCCTCCGAGAACTTACCTGGAGTCTCGCTACCTCCTTCCTGATGAGGAAACTGACTTGGTCGCGGTCGCCCCTGGAGTAATAGAGACGGCACCACGAGGGCTGCCCGTCCCTGCCTGCGCGGCCCGACTCCTGGTAGTACCCGGCCATGGATTTGGCGATGTTCCAGTGGGCCACAAACCTACAGGACACAAAAGGAGGCGCAGCCTGAGAGGGGGCAGAGAGCTGTCGGCAGGAGGGCCCAGGAGCCCCCGAAGCAGCAGCGAAGTCAGGCACACTGAGGGCTGGAAGCCTGGGTGCCATCAGTGGCCTCTGCCAAGGAACGGGCCAGCTGAGAGCCCAGGGAGACACTCTAGCACATATGCGAAACCCAAACCAAAAAAACACAGAGCCCGGCGGTGAGGGTGGGGGAAACACTGACCCGAAAGCTAACGATTCTGTGCTTCAAAAAAAGTGTAAAAGTTTTTGTATTGGGGCCACACCCTGTGATGCTCAGGGGTTACTCCTGGCTCTGCATTCAGGAGTCACTCCTGGCGGTGCTCGGGGACCAAATGGGATGCCAGGGACAAAACCGGGTCAGCCACATGCAAGGCAAACACCCTGCACACTGGACTATCACTCTGGCTCCAGGCCTGGTATTTTATTTTATTATTATTATTATTATTTTTTTTTTTTGCTTTTTTTTGGGTCACACCCAGTGACACTCAGGGGTTAGTCCTGGCTCTTTGCTCAGGAATTACTCCTGGCGGTGCTCGGGGTCTGCCAAAACCGGGATTGAACCAGGGACCTTTAGATCTTCAGCCCACCCTGCAGCAGTTTTTTTTTTTCCAATCCGGCCCAGGTATGCTGATCCAGAGACTCGCAGACATGGGGCAGGGCTGCCGCTGGCTTTCCCTGTGCCCAGCCGCTCACGAGGTGCCCGGGAGGGATGGCGGGTTCTAGCCCTGGCCCACCACCCCAGCAGAGCCTACGCAACAAGCCAGATGACCCCCACTCCATGAGGGCCGCCATTTTTCACATCTGGACTTCTCTCGTCAGAACTCCACCCAGCAGACCAGCCTATCACGCGAGCCCAGCTCGCGCGCCGCACCGAGTCGCAAGCAGTTTCATCAATAAATGCTCTATTTAGAGGTGACTACAAGAGTATGCCACCCGCACGGCAAGCCTGGCAATGCGCAAGGGCTGCTCCCTGCTCTGCACTCAGAGTGGGGGACCATGGGGGTCAGGAGAGTCCAGGCCTCCTACATGCAAGCCTGTGCTCCTACATGCAAGCCAGCCCTCTGGGCGTCTCTCCGGCTCCTACGCCTTCTCGACTGTTTGCGGGCAGTGCCAGGCTGATGGCAACAAGCCCTCTGAGCTGTTCCCACAGAAGGGCGCAGGACGGCTGCTCCATCCTCCTTGTCAGGGCTAACTGCTCAGATGCCCGTGAACATGCCGGGGATGCTGAGCTCTGGGGACAGCCTGGGCACTCGTCCGCTGCCCCCTTCCCGACTTAGGGTGGCCCATGCGCACCATCCCTGCCAAGGGAAGGCGGGCACGCCAGCACACCTGACGTTGGCTTTATCCACTCCCATCCCAAAGCTAATGGTGGCGACAATGACCGGGACCTTCTCCTCCATCCACTCGCTCTGCACCAGCGTCCTTTCAGAAGTCTTCAGCCCTGCAGGGGATGACAGGGTAGGGTTGTGGGGCGTCTAGTGGGGTTTGACACTGTGCTGAGAGCTGAACACCTTCGACACCTCGGACCCTCGGACCCTGGCGCTCAAGGTAAGGCGGCTACCAAAGACCCAGCCGTGTGGGCACCAGACACCTAGCAAAGGTGAGGGCCGGACTCTGGGCTGAAGACCTCCAAGGCCTGGGCTCAGGCTAGACCATCAATGCTCAGGCTAGGAAGACCACCTCGCTGTTCCCGAGGAAGGAGCACAGATGCAGGGGTCACGAGCTCAGCTCAGGTCTTGGGGTCATGGATTCCTTGCTCGCGGTTACTAAGGGACTCACTTGCGCTCTGCCTGGGCAGCTGGACAAAGATGGAACATCCTGACTTTCCAGGACCCACCAGGGACACCAGCCTGATGTTGGTGAGAGAGGGAGAGAGGACCCAGGCATGCCTACCTGCATGGTATGCCTTGGCATTCACGCCCCTGTAACTGAGCTCTATGGCCAGCTGCTCACAGGCCTCTCTGGTGCGACAGTAGACAATGCCGCAGCCAGCCAACGCCTGCAAGGAGAGACGGGAGAAAACCAGCGTTGGGAGGAGGAGGCTCTGCTTATGACCACTCGGGTTTCCAGCTCTGCGCCTTCGCTCCCAGCTCCCCAGCCTCCTTCAAGGCGGGCACCAGCACCACTGCTCCTTTCTGACAAAGCAAGACCAGAGCAGCTCAAACCCACTATAACTCCTGCTCAGGGGTTACTCCTGGCTCTGCACTCAGGAATCACCTCTGGCAGTGTTCAGGGATATGGGATGCTGGGGATCAAACCGGGCGACTGCATGCAACCCGCTCCCTGCTGTACTAACGCCCCATACCCACACTTTGAACAAAGGCCTCCCACAGGAGGATTCCTTGACAAAGGGGTCCACGAAGGGACTGCAGCCGGGTAAGCAAGGGGCCTGTTTTCGGAGGCCAGGTCCCCGCTACTTGAAGCGGCCAAGGTTGCAGAGAACCTCCCAGCTGTGTTGCAGACTGCACTTCTGCGTCTGATGCAGCTCGTTCCCCAACGCCAGTGCTCTCACCCCATTCTCAGCTTTCTTCCCAAGAGCCTTCAGGCAAAAGTCCCTGAGGTTCCCATAGGGGTCAGAGAGCAGCTCCTTGAACTGCACATCGTAGAAGAGGTTGGCTCGAAGCAGGGGGTCCTGAAGGTGGCGGCGGGCAGCTTCAGGTGCAGGGTGGTGAACACGTCCTCTTGAACCTGCGGGGCGTGGCTGTAGCCGTCAGAGCCACACACGGAGTCTGGGCGAGGCGGGCGCGCAGGGCACCCAGTCGCAGGTAGTCAGGCCGGAAGTCGTGGCCCCACTGGGAAACACAATGGGCCTCGCCCACCACCAGATAGGAGAGCAGGTGGCGGGACAGCAGGGAGTTGAGGGTGGGCTGGAAAGAGGCTGAGGCCGCCATCTCGGGGGTGATGTACAGAAGTTTGGTGCGGGGCTGGTCCTGCTCCAGGTCAGACAGCAGCGCCTTCTTCTCCTGGGCGGAGAGCTTGGAGTTCAGGGAGCTCACGGACACCTTCAGGGCCAGCAGGTGGTCCACTTGGTCCTGCCAGGAAAGAGCAAGAGACCATGGAGGGAGAACCGACCCTAGGGCTCAGGAGGAGGCAACACCGCGACTCCCTGGGGTGCTTCCAAAGATACCCTGGTTGGTTCTCCTTCAAGGCCTTCCTTGGCAAGAAAGGAAGGATGGGAGAGAGGGAGGGGAAGGGAGAAGGGCAGAGGCCAGCTCCCAGGGCAGAGCAGCACTCTGCTGCTTCTAATTTTTTTGGTGTTTGGGCCACACGTGGCTGGATGCTGCAGTGCCTGTGTGATGCCAGGGAAGGAACCCAGGGTCCACACATGCAGAACCACTGTTCCAGTCCTTTAGACCACATCCCTGACTCCAATTATAATCGTTATCTTTACTGTTTTTAGCTTGGAGCCAGCTAAAAACTTAGGGCATACTCCTGGCTCTGCACTTAGGGAGCACTCCTGGTGGGGTTTAGGGGCTTTACATGGCGCTGGGGATGGGATTCTTGCAACTTACAAGGCAAATGCACTACCCACTATACTATCTCTCCGGCCCTCGTGTTGTAACAGAGCCATACTTGGAGGTGTTGGGGGAGCTACCAGGGCTGCAACCAACTTTGTCCGGGGTCATACAGGATTGGGGATTGAACCTAGGGCATCATGTACAAAACCTATTGAGTTCTACCACTCAAGAGAAAACCCAACCCCCAGATCAGTATTTAATCCACATCCCTTATTACCACATAGTCTCTCTGGTTAACTTTCCATTTCTTCACTTTCTCTCTCTTTTTTTTTTTTTTTTGCTTTTTGGGTCACACCCGGCAATGCTCAGGGGTTACTCCTGGCTCTGCACTCAGGAATTACTCCGGTGGTACTCGGGGGACCATATGGGATGCTGGGGATCGAACCCGGGCTGGCACATGCCGGCCGCGTGCAACGCCTTACCCGCTGGGCTATTGCTCTGGCCCCTTTTCTTCACTTTCTCTTCACCCTGTGAAAATACTACCACGTAGGACTGTTGGAAGAATTAGGGGCGGGGCAGGTGGCACAGTGAGCAGGGTGCTTGCCTTGCACACAGCTAACATGGTGCATAATCCTTGGCATCCCATGTGGTCCCCTAAGCACCAGAGATTTTGTTTTGGGGCCACTCGGCAATGCTCAGAGCACCATATAGGATGCCGGGATCAAACCTGGGTTCACCAAGTGCAACACAAATGCCCTACCACTGCACTTTTTTTTTTTTTTTGCTTTTTGGGTCACACCCAGCGATGCTCAGGAATTACTCCTGGCGGTGCTTGGGGACCATATGGGATGCCGGGGATCAAACCCAGGTCAGCACAGGCCGGCCACGCACAAGGCAACGCCCTACATGCTGGGCTATCACTCCAGCCCCCTACCACTGTACTATTATTCTGGCCCCAGAAGAGATTTTTTTTTTCTTTTTGGGTCACACCCAGCGATGTTCAGGGATTACTCCTGGTGGTGCTTGGGGACCATATGGGATGCCGGGGATCGAACCTGGGTCAGCCTCATGCAAGGGCAATGCCCTCTCCACTGTGCTATTGCTCCAGTGCCCCAGGAAAGATTCTTCAGAGCACAACCAGGAGCAAGCCCTGAGCACCAACAGGTGCACACCCCTAAATGAAACACAACTGAAAGTCTCAAAGCTGGCATTAGTGTACCTAAAGCCCCAGAGAGTGGCCCTTCCCTAAGCCTGTTCCCTTTGGCCTGACCCTCTTTAAGGCAGATGCCACTGAACTGCCCAGCACACCTGCAGCCTGAAGCAGTCAGGTCTTCACCTGCAGCCTCAGGCGCAGTCAGAGTTGAGCAGGTGCTGACAATAACCCGCCTAGTTCCTCATCTTTGTTCGCTCCCTCTGGGGGGGGGAGCCCCACCGTCCCCAGAATAAAGCAGGGCATTGGGGACTGTCCCAAAGTCGTGGCGCTGTCCATCCACGGCTTCCATTCCAAGAAGGGAGTGTGGCGCTGCAGCAACAGCACAGCGGGTTGGGCATTTGCCTTTCACAAGGTCACACAGGTTGGAACCCCAGCATCCCATATGATTCCCGGCACTGCCAGGAGTGGTGATTCCTGGGTCTACAGGCAGGAGCAACCCCTGGGCATCACCAGAATGACCCAAAAAAAAAAAAAAAAAAGGAAAAAAAGAAAAAGGAAAAAGAAGGAAGTGTGTTGGGCCCAGAGTCCAGCAGCGAGGTCACATGCCTTGCATGCCGCTAATCTGGGTTCAAACCCGGCATCCCACACGGTTCCCTGAATCCTGCAGCCCTCAGTACAGAGCCAGGAGTAAGCCCTGAACACTGCAGCGTGGTCCCAAAATGAAACGGAATAAAATGAAGTGTGTCTGGGTGTGTAAGTGGCACACGTGAGTGTCTGAGAGTCTAAGAAGCAGCTTCACATCCCTCTGGACGAAAAGGAAGTGAGGCGGGAGAGAGGTCCGGGCGCCAGTCTGAAGACCCGTTCACCACCTGCAGGGGTGACACGCACCTGGCAGAAGCCCACAATTCAATTCTCCGGCAATTCAGAGACCTCCGGAGGGAGATCGGGAGGATCAAAGGCAGAGGAGAAACACAAGAGCAGCAACAGGAAGGAAGAGTTCAGTGGCTAAAGAAAACTCCTGGGCCCATCTCTGGGGCGCTGAGCCTCACCTGAATCAGAGCAATGAGAGGAGAGACCACGAGGGTGATGCCTTTGGCCAGCAGGGCAGGAAGCTGGTAGCACAGGGACTTGCCTGCCCCCGCGGGCATGCACACAAAGACGTCCTTGTCACCTGGAACATGACAAAACACAAGAAGCACGTTGCTTCCCTGAGCTGAGTGATGCCCTCCCTCAAGACAGTGGCAGTGAAGCTTTCAGCCCCTCGTGGCGTCTGGCCCACAGCTCTCAGTGGGATAGGAATCCCCTTCCCCGGCTTCCAAGGAAAAGGGTGAAGCTCCAGAAACAGTATGGAACGGCACAAGCCATTCCTGGAGGGATGAGAATGGCGTTGGCGTTGGAACTGCCACTCTCCTACAGCAATGCTGGAAATCACGGTGCCTAAATCGGAAGTAAACGGGGCTGGAGAGAATCCAGGGGTTTGGTGCTTGTCTCATGCTCTGGTTCCAGCTCTGGCACTTGTCTTCTGAGCACCACCGGGAGTGAGCCCTGAGCACAGCGCTAGAGGTCAACACTGACCCCAAAACCAAAAAGCAATCAAAGTCTGGGTTGATGGGCATCTAGACAACAGAACGACACAACCAGGAAAGTGATTTACTGTGTTTGCGGCAGGCTTCCCGGGGCGCACTCGACATGCCAGAAACAGTAATAAGGGACCTCATTCCCGACGGATGAGGCGTTACTGGCGCCCCCTCGAGCAAACTGATGAAGAGCGCGGAAGACAAGTGACAAGCGTGTAGCTTTAGACAATGTGAGAGAATGTGTCCGAGAGAGCACGGCAGAAGAGAAAAGAGACAGCAAGCGAGGCCCACTCGTGATTCACTTCAGGCGAATGGGCCTGTGTCCACTCAGGAAGCCTCGTCACTGTGAGTAATGAGGGCCGTCCTGCCCGGCTGGATGCAGGGACCCGCTGGGCCCCCGCCAAGGCAAGCCCCAGCTGTCCACCTCCAGCGCCTGGTTACTCACTTCTTCACAAATTTTGGTTGTTTTGGGGGTTTGGGGCCGCCACTGGGCATATCCAGGGTTTGCTCCTGGCTCTGCACTCGGGGAGTGCCTCCGCGGGTGCCTCGGCACAGGGGTCGCGGAGGACCCAACCCGGTGGGCCGCGTGCAGGTGAACGTCCCGGCGCTGGCCGCTGGCCACCGGCCCGCCTGCCCCCGTCGGGTGAGCGTGACCGCGGCTCCCCGCTGCACCAAACTCCTGCTGACGCCCAGGTCGGGCACCCAAGGGCGCGGGCGCGGGTGTCGGGCCAGGACGCCGAGCGACGCCGTTACCTCTCGCCACCGCCATGGTCGCCTGCTCCTGCAGAGGCGTCTTAAAAAGCCTCAAACCCAAAGACTTTCTTCAACGTGC
>JAJIBD010014066.1:0-25659 GCA_021461705.1 Cryptotis parvus
CAACACTGCCCGGTCCCCCCCCTTCCAGCTCCACCTTGCCTGGTCTGGTGAGTGAGACAGGGATTTGGCAAGAAAGCGAGCAAGCTGAGAGACAGAAAAGGGGGAGAGCCTGCAAGAGCGGCCCCCTCTCTCTGTCTTCTTAGTGGGAGAGAGCCCAGAGCTCCCTTTTCAAATCCCACCCCCAGGCATCCCCTTTCTGATTGGCTACCTGTTCCATGGGGTTGATAATTGGCTAAAGGGGCCTTGCATTTTCCACCTAGCTCCAGCTATATCAAAGTAACCTGCTATTCTCCACCCCTAGCTCCAGCTCTATCAGTAGTGCAGCAACTTTTTACATCAATACTATTATAACCATGTAACCTAAACAATAATGAAAACGTTTTAAAGACTACAGAAAAATTGGATCACTAATCATATCTTGATCATGGAAATATAAATGATACAGTCACTTCATGAAACAGCATTTTATTTTATTATTTTTTTATTTTTTTGCATGTTTATTTCTTGATCACTTGATCACTTGAATCCCGCTATTCATCGATTTGCTCGAGCGGGCACCAGTAGCATTTCCATTGGACCCTATCACGCGCCAATGTAGCCCAATGGCATCTGGTTGATTCAGGAATATGAAGAATCTCAAACCATTCCTTCAGGGTCTTGACAAGGAAGTCTGACCATCTTGTAGGTGGGTGGCCACGTGATCTTTTGACATCCCGTGGGATCCAGTCGATAACAGCTCTAGTCCAGTGGTCATCACCAAATCCCATTACATGTTTATTTATTTTTTTATTTTATTATACCACTTTTAGACATACGATTGCAATATGATCATGCCTCGGTTTTAGTTCCACGGTGTTCCAACACCCATCCCTCCACCCGAACCCATCTCCCATCACCAATGTCCCCACCTCCCTCCCCCTCCCACACCCCCAACTTCTTGGTGGGTTCTGTATGTCTTTTCTCTCCTCTCTATCTCTCCCTCCCGCCTACCTTTCCTACACATCGTAGAATGCAGTACATAAAGGACATAACTGTTTCCACTAGTTTTATGGACCGCATGGCAGCAAGTGACCAAGCAATCCAGGGGCCTCATGGTCAGCATCTGGACAGCGAAAATGGCGGCTAATGTGGTGGGTGAGTCTCATCCGACTGTGAAACAGCATTTTAAATGGGAAAATGCACATAGCACACAATGCAACAATGCCCTTTAAATTTTGATTCTTTTTGTTTCTTTTTTGGGTCACACCCAACAATGCTCAAGGGTTACTCCTTGCTCGGTAAGCAGTAATTATTCCTGGCCGTGCTTGGGGATGCCGAGATAGTTCAGTGGGTAGGGCACTTGCCTTGCACATTGCTAACCTGGGTTCAATCCCCAGCACCTCATATTGTCTCTGAGCCCTGCCAGAAATAATCCATGAGTACAGAGTTAGGGAGTAAGCCCTGAGCATTGCTGGGTGTGACCCTCAAACCAACAATAAAAATGACTTATATAATGGCTCTAGACATAGTACTGGGCTTACGGTACTTGCCGTGACTGATAGAATCCACATTATAAGGGACAGTGATAACTTTAGACCACAGGAAATTCAGGGTAACACCAGCACTGGGCTGATCCTCGAGTTATAACACGGTTTTCAATGGTCTGTCAGGGGTGCTCCACTTCTAGGGGACCCTCCCCCACAATCCTATACTTGCAATAAAAACACTCCTTTTCTACTTTTAGGGTCTGAACAACCCAAGAAATAAAATGAAGTAGGGTGAAAAAGGTGAGGACTTCAACAATGCCATTCCCATATATATGTTGTAATAATATAATTAGAGAGCTGCTACGGCTCCCTGTGCCCAGCTGCTCACGAGGCGTCCGGGGAGGGATGGCGCGGGTTTTAGCCCTGGCTCGCCACCCCAGCAGAGCCTCACAAAAAGCCAGATGACCCCACTCCATGAGGGCCTCCATTTTCCACATCCGGACTTCCCCCTCATCAGAACTCCACCCAGCAGACCAGCCTATTACAGCCCGGCTTCGCGCGGGCCGCTTGCAGCCGTGCGGTTCATCAATAAATGCTGGATTTAGAGATGACTACAAGAGTATGCTACCCACACAGCAGAGCCTGGCAAGCTACCCGTGTCGTATTTGACATGCCAAATACCAGTAACAATTATAGATCTCATTCACATGACCTGATGGAATGGTTTGAGGCTCTTTATGTTCCTGGAGCAAGCAGATACCCTTGGGCTCTACTTGCATGAGACAGGACATATGGAGATGTTACTGGTGCCCGCTCGGGCAAATCGATGATGAACAGGAAGACAGTGATGCAGTGAATATAATTAGTGCCGGCTAAGGGAGCAGGCATGGGGATGGGGGGGGGGGGGTGGTGAATGGGAAACGAGGGCCTTTGGTGGCGGTGGGGGCACACTGGTGGTGGGATTGGTGTTGAATGATGAATGCTTGTAACAACTATACTGCGAAAAACTTTGTGCTTTGTAAATCACGGCGTTTAAATTAAAGTTTATAAAAAAAAAGAAGTGGGTGATGACAGAGAGCAACTATCACCAGACTTGATACAGGCAACTTTGAAAGCACAGCACCAAGAATGTTTCTGATTGGTAATGAAATTAAGCAGCGTGACCCACTGGGTCACAGCCAGGCCTGTGGGGGGTTGGCCCCTCCTTCTTCAAGCCCTGGTGCACCGGTGCATAACATGTTTTTGGAAATGAGAAAGGGAAGAAATGCTTTGGATTCCTGAGTTTTCTCTTGTGCTGGTTCGAGGACAGAGGACAGGGTCGACCTCATTTAACATTACTTAGATGGAGGAAGTGCTGGAAAATGTGCTGGGGAAGGTGTAGGTAGGGGGAAGAAAAATCTGAAGTGTCGAAACTCTAACGCCAGGCTCAGGCCGGGGAAGCTGTTCAGGGTGAGGTGGGGGGTGGCTGTGCTCCCTTTTATCACCTCCATCTGCTCGTTTACTGAGGTGCTATTTTCATTATTTGGGGGACGTGTGAGTGATTTTTTTTTCTGTTACGAAGCTCCATCTGAGAACAGTATTAAGCCATCTATCAGCCTCAATAGGGTTTGTGTCTTTATCACAACGCTCATTCAGAAAGTAATAAAAGCACACCTGACAGGTCTACTTGTCAGCTACTACAAGGTAGTATCTTATGAATCTGAAATGGAATGAAAAAAATAGAGACAGGCTATGGGGCCAGAGCAACTGTACAGAGGGTAAGACACTTGTATTGCATGCAGCAACCAAGGTTTGGTCCTGGGCCCCCATCTGGTCCCCCTGAGCGCTGCCAGGAGTAATCTCTAAGTACAGATCCAGGAATAATCCCTGAGCACTGCTGGGTGTGGTCCACAACAAACTAACAAATAAAACAGGTTACTTGAAAGTTATAAACCACCAATGCCACATTTTCTTCAGTGAAAATGTTGAAAAATTTAAATAATTAAATAGATATAATGTTTAGAACTGTCTGGCGTTAGCTATAACGCTAAGATAATTGATAAGTACTCAATTATCAGCAGGATCAGAGGGAAGGAGAATGGGTAATATGGAATAGAGGACATATAAAAGTATGAGGGGAAATAGTACCCCAACTCCAGAAACCTTGAAAAGGAAAACCTCAAGGATATCCCTGAGTCATAAGTCAAGCAATAATAACCCTATGAGAATTTATTTTAGCACCTGTCAAAGAAATTTTTCGTTTTCTGTCTTCTCAAGAGTGGATTCCTGAAACCTGTCTCAACACAGGAACCTGCGTGTTTTATACCAGTGAGGCTAAACTCTGTCTAAAAGACATTTTCAAATGCCAGTTGAGACTTTCCCCCGCAACATTGAGCAACATTAAGACGGAGAAATCTGTTCGTTTTCAATGAACTCCCTTGCTATAAATAGGCCTTAAGTAAAATTCTTTTTTTTTTTTTTTTTTGCTTTTTTTTTTTTTTTTTGGTCACACCCGGCGCATGCTCAGGGGTTACTCCTGGCTCTGCACTCAGGAATTACTCCTGGCGGTGCTCGGGGGACCATATGGGATGCCGGGAATCGAACCCTGGCCGGCATGGGCCGGCCAAAGGCAAGGCAAAACGCCCTACCCGCTAGGCTATCGCTCCGGCCCTAAAATTCTGAGGTCCAAAAAACTCTGTTTCCTCCTTTCATGCTTCCCCAGGGTCCTGGGGTGACGTCATGCAGTGATGGATGTAGGGAACATGGAGAGATGAGGCAGAATATACCCACTTCCCTACTCCTCTAACTCTTCTCTTTCAGGGTGTCCCATTAACCACACCCAACTGGACCAGAGGGTGATGACTGCCCGGAACCCCTTGCAGGGAGCTCCTTGCAACCCAGAGTGGACACAGGAGATGGCCATGCCACCTGGGGGTGACAACAAGACAGAAGTTTGCCCATTGATGTTCTAGGTGAAGGAAAAAACATCGATCCAGCAGATCATGAGAGATCATTGAGGTGAGATTGTGAAAGTAGATGAGATCTGTCTGTCCCCCCACCCCAGGAAAGAGCAATGCAATGCTCTAATTTAAAGCATCCACCCAGGTCTGAAAATTTTTGTCTTATTCTTGCCAAAATGTTACTCTGTTTTGCAAGGAATTAGGCAAAGGGTGATTTAAGTGGCTTGGGTTCTCTGAGAAATAGTCTTGGCCAGAGAATTGCTTGCTTAGCTCCTCAGGTCTCCCGTTTCTGAGAACCAGCTTTGCAGTATTGACCTTCTGGCTGCTCTGGCTGCTCTGGGCTAAATTTCACTGTGTGTGGGTCAGAAGTCAAGTGGCTGGAAGATAGGAATTGTCTTGCCACCAGCACTGTCTGATTGAGTCACGCATTTACACAAATGGCGACATTCATTGGAAGGTATAGTGTGTCTTATGAACTTCCAGGGATCCTATTTCTTGTTTTTGTTTGCTTTTTGGACCAAGCTTGACAGTGCTCAGGAGTCACTTTTAGGGGTTCATGTCATATAGGAGATGATGCCAGGGATCTGGGTCAACTGAGTGCAAGATAAAATAATGCCTTTTATAACGCACCACCCCCACACACCTGGAAGGTTCTGGAATGCCTCAGGAAAGACATAGACAGTTTGGTGGGTAAGTTCAATGGGGATGATCTGGAAGGGCCGCGGTACATGTTCTCTGCATCATGAAGGATCAAGCACACAGAATTATGTCCTGGTACCTACTTTTGAGACTCACTAGCTGTGCTTTCCCTTCTTAGTCCTAATTTCATCTGGAAAAATCAGGGCGGAATTATTAGGGAAGAAGCATTTTATGTCGTGAAGAACTGATTTATAGTGTGAAGGCACTGCTTCTGGGCAATGTAAATAGAAAATGAGTGGACAGACGGTACATTGGCCAGCTCCCAGCCTTACCAGGAAACCCAAAATGCCAGACTCAGAGAACAGGCAGAAAGAAGAGGATGTACAGGAACTCTGCCCCTGGCCCCCTGCCACCCTTCACCCCCAGGGGCCTGGCAACCCTGTGGCCGCTTGGCTACAGAGTGTGAACACCACAGCATGCACTGGGCCAGGAGCCACTGGACACCCTTTGGGTACTGTTGACCCTTGGGACTGACTGCACGTGACTGTCTTGCTACTTTTCTTTCTTTCTCTCTCTCTCCTTCCTTTCTTTCTCTCTCTCTCTCTCTTTCTTTCTTTCTTTCTCTCTCTCTCTCTTCCTTCCTTCCTTCCTTCCTTCCTTCCTTCCTTCCTTCCTTCCTTCCTTCCTTCCTTCCTTCCTTCCTTCCTTCCTTCCTTCCTTCCTTCCTTCCTTCCTTCCTTCCTTCCTTCCTTCCTTCCTTCCTTCCTTCCTTCCTTCCTTCATTCCTTCCTTTTCAGGGGTTACTCTTGGCAGTGCTCAGGGTACCAGATGAGATGCCAGGGATCAAACCCAGGTCAGCTGCATGCAAGGCAAACACCCCATCGCTCCGGCCCCTGTCTTGCTACTTTCTTCAGAAAGAATTTGCCTTACTCCCTGCTTCTCTGTATCATGACTCTGCCTGCACAGCTGAAGCACTGACCTGCTGAGCTTTTGTAAGAGACATAACTGAGGGTCTGTGGGGTGGGAATACAGAGCTTCCTAGAGAGGGAGGGCACTGTAAAGTGGAGCGCGCCCCAGAACCAGACTGCGCCTCCTCTGGGCAGCTCATCACACAAGCCATTGTGGTCTCAGCCCCATGCTGCTGTTGACTCATCTGGGAAAAGCCCGCTGGGTCCCACCTGCTCCCACACTGCTCTCCCTCACTCCACATTATTTGTCCCTCGCACGCCCCACGCCTTTACCGATTTCTCCCTCATTTGCCCGAATCTCATAGCACAATAAGGATGGATCCTTTGTCCGGGCCTCCCTGCCTTCTCCTTCGTCCTCCACCTTGGCGGTCAAATGTCAGGTTCTACATTCTCTGGTTTTAGTTCCAGGTACTCTGGGATACGCACTGTATGTCCTGGCATTTGTATTGGCTCAAGTCACGGGCACCAGCTCGTTTTCCTTGGCCCCATAACCCTAAAAATAGAGCCTTATTGAATGACTGAGTAACCTGCCCGTGGCTCAGAGTTCAGCAGGCCTGTGTCGACTCATGTTTTTAGCGGGCATATGCTTTCTATTAGAGCACCTATTTTTAAATGTGCCAAATGTCAAGTCTCTCCCCACCTTGATCCCATTCACAAAGAGAAATGGGTTTGTTTGTTTTGCTTTTTTTTTTTTTAACCAGATAGGAATTTGCATTTAAAAAATTCTTTTTCCTGGCAAAATTTACTCTGCCAGGAAAAAGACATATTTTAATCACCAGCAACTCTTTTGGGGGCAGGAGCAGCAGTATTTTCTTTTCTCCCCTTACCAGATTTTCTTCTTTTCATTGTTCAAAGAAAGCAGAAAAATCAATGAAAAAAGAATTCTGGAAGTAAAAGGCCCAGGATCTCAGAGTTGGGGGAGGTAGTTTCTGCACCACCTTTGCAGTTTCACAGATCTGCTCCCCAAGGCAGGTGACTTGCATTTAAAGTAGCCCAGTGGTGGGTGCACGTCAGCATTATCAGATCATTCAGTGTGAGAGCTGATTCCACCTTAATTTGTTACTATTCAGAGGTAGCTGGGAGGTGTGAACATGAAGTCACATGACCAAAGCTTTCTAGCCTAGCTCTCACTTTTTTATTTTATTTGCTTCTTGGGTCACACCTGGTGATGTTAAGGGGTTACTCCTGGCTCTGCACTCAGGAATTACTCCTGGTAGTGCTCAGGGGACCATATGGGATGCCGGGGATCAAACCCTGGTCAGCCGTGTGCAAGGCAAACACCCTACCCACTGTGCTATCGCTCTGGCCCCAAGCCAAGCTATCACTTAGCCAGAGGAATGGGAACTCCCCAGGAAGGCTCCTTGGAGGATTTGGGCCTGGCTATGGGGGTGGTGGGCTGTAGGGCCACATCTAACAGTGCTCAGGCCTTACTCCTCGCTCTGGGTTGTGGGGGTCACTCGTGGTGGGGTTTGGGGGCCCCTCTGCAGTCCTGGGAGAGAGCCCTACCTTCTCAGGCTGTCTTTGGTGAAAGCATCTGCTCAGGAGCTGACACTATTCTGTGGTGGCAGGCGTGGCGGGAGTGCCTGTGGGTCAGACGGGACCTGGAGTGGGATGATCTGAGTAGGAGTCTCACTCCCCCTTAGGAGCTTGACCACGCTGCCCGTGGCTCCCAGTGTCAGGCGCCTTCGTGTGCGAAGTGACTGACTGCCACGGTTATTTGTGGGGTTGATGCAAATAGGAAAGGAACGGCATGCTCTGAATTCTGCCGCTGGTTAAAATTGATACGTGAAGGAAGGAAAGAAATAGAGGAGGGAGGAAAGAAGAGGCAGAAGTAATGGGGAGGGAGGGACCGACCAAAGCCTTGGTTACATGGGTGGTGTAGAGGGTGGCATAACTATATGTCCAAACCAGGGTCAGCAACACACGGAAGCATGAGGTCCGAACAGCAGCGACCAGACCTCAAAAGATGCCTGTCATGGTGGCAGGCTGTGGGGTGGGGAAGGAGCCCCGGGAGGGAAGGAAGCTGTCACTGGTTCTGGGATTGGTGCTGGAACATTGTATGCCTGAAACTCAACTCTGAATAGATTTGTAAGTCACGGTGCCTTCATTAAAGCAAATTCATATGCATGAATTCACATGCATGAATTAAAAAAATTCACATGCGTGAACTAAAAATAAAATTCACCTTTGCCATCTTCAGAGGTGCTCAGGCTTACTGGGCGTGCTCTGCGCTGCCCTTTCCAGCTCTCCATGTATTTTTGTGATGTTCTTCCCCATCCTGTCCCCCCACCCCGTTGCTGTGGGTCTAAACATCTAAACCACTCCTCTCCATCGATTTGACTTGAAGGGAGCTAACACTGTGTGCAGAGAGGTTCAGACAATTGCCCAAGGTCTCAATCGTCTCGGTAAGTTGTCAAGCTTACAGCTATGGAAGTAATGAAGGCTTTGCCCTGGCTAGAGTCTAGGCTGCAGCCTTGAGCTGCATTAGACCTTTGCAATAATTGCTTTGTTCACTTTCTTTTCAGATCTTTCCCTGGGAACAACTCTCTCTCTCTCTCTCTCTCTCTCTCTCTCTCTGTGTGTGTCTCTGTCTCTGTCTCTGACCTCTCTCTCTCTCTCTCTCACATACACACACACACACACCGCCACACACACACACAGCTCTCAGAGGTCTGGGAGCCATTCCCAGTGATACTCAGCCAATGGGGCTCTTATGCTTCAGGGTCCTCAGGATGTGATGCTGCTTGGTCCCAGTGGGGCTGAGCATCTCCAGGGTCACCACCAGTGATGCTTGGGGTTCTCCAGGCCTGTGCTTGGAGATGCTTGGGGACTGTATGCTGGAGATTAAACCTGGGTTGACACTGTTGGACATGCACCCTAACTATCACTCTCCCAGCTGTGTTGTGCCTTTCACCTGTATACTCCATTTATAAAGCTTTTGTGAGGACTCCTGGCCCTTGTGTGCACTGGCTGTCACTTGCTAACGAGTCTTATTGTCCAGCTAAGCTGAGTGCTTGAGGGTCTTAGTGTTTAGTACTTAGCATAGTTATAAGGGCTTGGTCTATTATAGGGGCTCATGGAGATTTGTTCAGTAAATTGTTTGAAAATAGAATCTGAAGGACAGAGCAATGGTACAGCAGGGAGGGCATTTGCCATGCAAGCGCGCCGACCGGGCACAATATCTGGCATCCCATATAGTCCCTTGAGCAAAGTCAGGAGTAATTCCTGAGTGTAGAACTAGGAGTAACCCCTGAGCATTGCTGGGTATGACCCAAAAAAAGCAAACAAGAAATCTGATGGTCTCTCTTCTGCTTAAAGTGTTCCATTTGTTATTATTACTTTGCTTTTTTGGGTCACACCAGGCAATGCTCAGGGGTTACTCCTGGCTCTGCATTGAGGAATTACTCCTAGTGATGCTTAGGGAACCATATGGAATTCTGAGTATAGAACCTGGGTTGGCTGCGTGCAAGGCAAATGCCCTACCCACTGTGCTATTACTCCGGCCTCTCCATTTGTTTTAAAATAAAAAGTGAAAACATGAGGGGTGGAGCAATAATACAGTGGAGAGGGCATTTGTCTTGCATGCGGCTGACCCGGGTTCCATCCCTGGCATTCCCTATGGTCCCCTGAGCAGTGCCAGGAATAATTCCTGAGTGCAGAGTCAGGAGTAACCATGGAGCATTGTGGGTGTGACCCAAAAAAGAAAAAAAAAGTAAAAAGTCCTGAACCACGAGTGCTCTTGGTGCCTCTCTCTGGAAGGTTGAACTCTCTCCCTGCTTGATCTTGGCTCTAGTCCTGACTGCTCTGATGACCTATGCTTGTTACTGGAAGGAGCAAAACCAGCCACCCTGCAAGTTTTCTTGAATGGGAAGGGCTCCAGAGGTCCCAAGGCTGAGGGTGCTTTGGGGGAAGGCAATTCCCCTGTGAATTCCAAGATTTCTCCTCTCTTCCGGACCTTAGCTCTTGTTAGTATGCACATTTAACTGTGCATAACTCAGTTCACGGGGCCTCTCCCTCTTCCCATTGGGAACCCCTTTACCCTGTCTACCCTTTACTCTACCTCTCAAGCTCTTAGGCTATTTCACATGCATATTAAGCAGGAGAAGGGCTCAGTTACTTTGGTCTTTCCTGTAGCACTAGGGCAGATGCATGTTATTATTAAACTTAACAATTTTTTTTGTCTTCTTGCCTTGTGCTTCTTTGTTTGTTCTCTGGGAAGAATCCAGGGATACAACTTTCTTTGTACCCTGACATGACACTGCCTCTGGGAGCCTTAGGGGGACCCCGTGTCCTGCTGGAGGATGGGTGCATCTGTTCTGGCCTTTCCAGGTCCCTGGGCTCATAGACTGTGTGTCCATCTCAGTGGGGTCTGCCTCTGGCCCTGATTGAGCCCCCAGGTTAGGAGACACCCATACCTTCACCTCCCCTTAGCTCACACAGTCTGACTACCAACAGAAGGACTCCAAGCCCCAGGGAAAGAGAAATTTTTATAACCTGGTTGACTGAATTTTGTTTTCTTCCCATATTTATAGCCCCAGGAAATAGGTCGTGACACTGGCAGGGGCCAGGAGGGAGATGGCTATTGAATAAAGGCTCTTTCCTCAAAGATATATGGTTGGGTAGTTGGATTTTAGGGAGGGGGACTTGAGATGAGTCGTGGAGAGAAGGCATAGCTCAGGGTCTAGGCCTCCAGGATGGAGGTAGGGCAAGGAGGACGTGAGGGGGACAGAGGGAACGTGCTCGGGAAAACCCACGGGGTTCTTTGAGGCTGCCTCTGTTTTCTCAAAAGTGTTTAGATTGTGTGTGTTTGGAGGTGGGTGCTGACGGGAGAGGGGAGAAATGACCCCTAGTGACACAGGCAAAGTGTTCCCTGGTGGTTTATGTGAGCCCGTGTAGGGCACAGACCTCACGACATGAGAGCTCACATCCCACCAGTGCCGCAGGATCAAACCGCACCTGGATTCCACCTGTTCTGCCCGGCTTGGGAAATGATTCCTGCTACCTAATTTCGGGACACCATGGAACCCAGGCTGGAAAAAGGAACTGGTCTTTGCAAGAAAGGAAAATAAGTCCTAAACCTTACTCAGGCTTTTCAGGTCTGCTGCCTTCCCTCATGGAATGGTTTCAGAAAGAGACTAACAGTGAAGCAAAACAAGTTTATTCAGGAAATGAAGGGAGGCAGATAAAGATGGGTGCTTAAGAGAGAACCCGGAGTTTCCTTGAATGGGGAAATGTGCCCTAAAGTAAGAATGTCGACATCTCAGGCAGATACAGGCTAGAGAAGCACCTTTTCCCCGCCACCTTAGCTTTTTTTTTTTGGGTCACACCCAGCAATGCTCAGGGGTTACTCCTGGCTCTGCACTCAGAAATTACTCCTGGCAGTGCTCGGGGACCATATGGGATGCTGGGGATCAAACCCAGGTTGGCCTCATGCAAGGCAAACACCCTACCCGCTGTGCTATTGCTCTGGCCCCACCTTAGCTTCTATAGTTTCCCCCAAATTGCCTTCTTCCTCCAGTCCATTGCTAGGGTGGTTGCCAAGCAGGAGAGCATGGAGCTGTTGGTGATCTTCTGAGAGTCTTCAAGTAGGCTTTTTTTTGGAGACTCTCCTCTCAGGAGCTCCAGCCACCTTTGCTCTCAGGAAGCCTGGAATAATGCATCTCAGTGACGTGCAGGCTCTTAAATAGGCCTTTTATGTCAAAGACCTTCTTGCCTTTACTTTGGTTTTAGCTTCCAGACGTTTTTCCCAGCATGCGTTACCATACCCCCCTCCATTTCCCTTTCCCCATCTGCAGCATGAGCCAAACACACATTGGATGGTCAAAGGCAGGAGAACAGAGGGGCCAGCCCTAGCTGTAAACTGGGCACCAGGAACCAGGAAGACCCCACTGAGGACAAGGAGGAAGAGAAGACATGTCGCCCACTGGGTGAGCCTGGGTGGTGATAATGGGGGGGCTTAAAGGAAAAGAGAGTAATTAGGAGACAATGGGATGTCTGTAGCTAGAAACAACAATGCTTAGTTGCTCATGTCCTAGAAGGCTGCTGGAGCCCCAGGACTTTGCTGTAGGATGGTGTAACCGCCTATGGCTGTGAAAAGCAGCTGATCCCAGTCATGTGGGCACTCAGGGTGAGGCAGTTTTCTATATTTTCTACATTGATGCTGTTAATCTAGGGGGAAATCATTGTTCTTTGGCTCAGAAGTCACAATTTGAAACTGGGAACAAGATGTGAGAGTGGAATTCATCAGGGCCAGGTGCCAAGTCAGACTTGCAGTTGCCATTGGCCAAGAAGTCACATACAGGTCTCTGTGCCTCTGGGGAATCTCCGTAAATATTAACCAATACCCTGGGTGACCTTGGGCAACCCACTGGAATTGCTCACCACCTGCTTTACTCAACCGCAAAGAAAAACAAGTAATTACCTGCTCAGGTGGCCGGGAAGAGGGTGACTCAGGGAAGCTGTGGGGAACCAGGGAACAAACAGGGGTGTTTGTTCCTGGAAATGCTGAACTGAGACTCCCCTGGGAATGCTCTCGGTACACGCTGGGCTGTGGGGTGCGTCTATTTCAGACTCAGGCAGTGAAGTTTTTAAAGTTTATTCATTTTATTTGAAAAAAAATTATTTATTTTTGACTTTTGGTCATGCTCAGCAATGCTCAGGGGTTACTCGTGGCTCTGGGTTCAGGAGTTACTCTTGCCAGTGCTCATGGGACCACATGGGTTGCTACCAGGGTTTGAACCAAGGTTGGCCACTGTACTATTGCTCCAAGCTTATTTTTTTCCCCTTTGGGCTATTTCTGGCCCTGTGTAGGGATTACTCCAGTTCTGTGCTCAGGAATTGCTCTTGTGGGGTCGTGTGGTGCCAGTGTTGGGGTGACCCACTTTGCAAACCATGAGCTCCAACCCTTTGAACCAACTCTCTGGCCTGGCAGTGGGTCTTTGGTACCCAAATGCCAATCATTTATTGATTGAGGTGGTAGATATCAGGGAGTGATTAGGTGGTTTTTGTCTTTCTGGTGAGTGTCCTCTTGTTGGGCTCCAGGCTAACTGGCCAGAGAGGACAGCAGCATTTTTTTGGGCTTTTTTTGGGTGACAGCTGGCAATGCTCAGGGTTACTCCTGATTCTGCACTCAGGAATTACTCCTGGTGGTGCTTGGGGAACCATATTGGATGCCGGGTATCAACGGGGTAGCCACATGCAAGGCAAATGCCCTACCTGCTGTACAATTGTTCCGCCTCTTTAAATACCATGATTTATAAAGTTGTTCACAACATAGTTGTTTCAAGTATTCAATATTCTAACACCAGGGGACAGCAGCACTTTATTAGCAATATTCCTGTCCATGATGAAAGGCAAGGGTCCGACATTTCTACTACAGTTACTTAGAAATACTACATAGAAATTGTAGCTTTAGGTTGGTGGAGGAAGGAAATTGACATATGCAGAAAAAAATGAAGGAAAAGAAAAAGGGGAAACAAGTTGGGGTTGTAGTGAGTGAGTGGGTAAGTACTTGCCTTGCATGTGGCTGACATGGGCCGAATCCCCTACCAACACAGGCGGTCCCCCTGAGGTAGGAGAGATTCCTGAGCACAGAGCCACGAGTAAACCCTGAGCAAGCTGGGTATGACCCCCAAATTTTAAAAAAAGAAAAGAAAAGGGAAATGGAAGTCTCTAGAGATACATAGAATGAACAGAATTGAAGGTCACATATATGAACTCACGAAGTGTTCACCATTCCAGGACCTAAGCAGGAGAAATGCACTTAACCTATTTAGCATGTTTCTTCAATCCAACTCGGCAGCAAAGGGCGAATGAAGAAAGTACTTCATTATTTCAGTCCTTCCTTCCTTCCTTCCTTCCTTCCTTCCTTCCTTTCCTTCCTTCCTTCCTTCCTTCCTTCCTTTCCTTCCTTCCTTCCTTCCTTCCTTCCTTCCTTCCTTCCTTCCTCCTCTCCCTCCCTCCCTCCCTCCCTCCCTCCTCCCTCCCTCCCTCCCTCCCTCCCTCCCTCCCTCCTTCCCTCCTTCCTTCCTTCCTTCCTTCCTTCCTTCCTTCCTTCCTTCCTTCCTTCCTTCCTTCCTTCCTTCCTTCCTTCCTTCCTTCCTTCCTTCCTTCCTTCCTTCCTTCCTTCCTTCCTTCCTTCCTTCCTTTTCCTTCCTTCCTTCCTTCCTTCCTTCCTTCCTTCCTCCCTCCCTCCTCCCTCCCTCCCTTCCTTCCTTCCTTCCTTCCTTCCTTCCTTCCTTCCTTCCTTCCTTCCTTCCTTCCTTTCCTTCCTTCCTTCCTTCTTCAAATTTGCTGATGAACAAACACAAAAGAAGAATGAAATAGATAAGTTTTCATCTATTGTATTACAAATATTTTGAAATAAGGGTGCATAATGCTGGTAAAAATGAGAGGAGCATGTCCATGGTCCAGATGGTGGGATGGTAGATTCACCTCAGTGTTACAGGAAAGTATTTAACAGCATGATCTTGGGTCTTTAAAATTGTTTCAGATCTCTGAGCTGTGCTTGTAAGTTGAACGTGAGTTCATACTAAGAAAATATGCCAATGATTTGCTCTTATCACTGATTGGAGTGGAGCATTTGTTCTGTATGAGGCTTATTATGTATGTTATGTATATTACCTGTTCTGTAGATTAATATGAAATGCTGCCTTGAATCTGTACAACTGCCTTACTATATAGAACAGAGTGCTGCCAGGAGATAGTAATATAAAAATTTAATATTGATATTAAATAATTATATACTATAATTAAATATTAAATACTTAAATTAAAATAGTATTAAATTTTAAATAAATTTTAATATTAAAATATAAGTTAATAAACCAAGATGTAAGGATGTGAACTAAAGATGGCTCACTGGGAAGAAATGAGGAAGGTGGGAGTATAAAACTGAGTCATTTTTTTTTTTGTTTTTAAAATATTTTATTTATTTATTTATTTATTAAACATTTTATTATACCACCGTGAGATATACAATTACAACGTTGTTCATGTTTGGAGGTTTCGGTCACATAGTGTTCCAGCACCCGCCCTCCACCAGTGCCCATTTCCCACCACCAATATCCCCAATTCCCTCCTCCCTCCCATAGCCTGTCTAAATGGCAGGTTCTTTATCTCTTCTCTCTCTCTCTCTTTTCCTTCTCTTACACATTGTGGGGTGCACTACATACACTTAGAAGCCATCATGTGCATTTTTTTTGCCTGTATTTAATACTCAGTTCTATGTTGGTATCAGCCCTTTTGACATTTTTTCACACATGTTCCCTTCTCTATCTTACCTAACCTCTGACTACTGGAGTCACTTTTACCTGGATCCAAGGAGGGTGAAAGATAGCCTGCTTCTAAGATAATGAAATCAGGCAACTGTTCCTTGCTCTATTGATCACAGAGTCTCAGCAGCATTCAACTTTCTAATTTAGTCAGAAAAAATTTAATTAGGGTTCCTGGGTCTGTCCTTTTTGTCCTTTGAAAGTTTGTGATGAGTTTTATATTTATAAAAAATAGAAACCAATCCTAGTTTCTTCTGGGCAACACAGTAAGGCAGCATGTAAATTGGGTCTTTTTTCACAGTTGGGGCAACGGTAGAACTGGATGGAGCAACTCCCCATCACAGCTGCCGTCAGTTCTGCCGGAGCACTGGTCTCTCTCCTCATGTACGATGCGCTCTGTGCAAGTTTGCTTCGGTTTCCTCCATTGAGATAACCTGGGAGGTGACCACAGATGATGGGCTGTCTGCCAGGCTCTCAGTGTGCGAGGAGACAGGTTGTAAGAAAGGTCACATGATCCTATCTGGCTAATTAAAAAGAACAAGGTCGGGACAGTCACCTGGGTAAAACAAGTTTAGCCTAGTTTAGACAACAAGAGCTGTAAGTTGCAGCCAAGCAGGAGCCGTCCTGCGAGGGCTTCATGGGAAGTTACTGCAACTTGAATGCTATGCAGTAAATGTACTTGCTTATTGCCTGCCACCCCGATGCCATGTTATGTAAATACTTCCAGCCTTTGTTCTTAACATGTTCGTCAAGTCATAGATAAAGAACAGCCCAGTGAAAGGAGTCAGGGGAAGAGGATAGCAAACATAGTGAACCAAACTGCCCAGGCTTGGGGTTGTTGAGGCTAGTTTCTAACCTGAACAAGTCACACGGCCTGTCTCATTCTCTCTGACTGATGTAGTGGACAGAGTTGAAGTCACCGGCCTGACAGGTTTCAAGGTGGCACCAGGCCGCACACATGGTCCTCATAGCAGCCTACTTGACTTTGGTAAAACTTTGGGAAGAACACCTGGGTTGTTTCTTCTTTTTGACTATTGTAAACAGAGTTGCTTAAAACCTTTGCGCACACTGGGGCCAGAGCGATAGCCCAGCGGGTAGGGCGTTTGCCTTGCACGCGGCCGGCCTGTGCCGGCCTGGGTTCGATCCCGGCATCCCATATGGTCCCCGAGCACCGCCAGGAGTAATTCCTGAGTGCAGAGCCAGGAGTAACCCCTGAGCATTGCCGGGTGTGGCCCAAAAAAAAAAAAAAAAAAAAAACCTTTGCACAGGTTTTTACATAAACTTAAGCTTTACTTTTTCTGGGATGAATGTCCAGGAATGCTATTGTGAGTTTGTATGGTACTTGCAAATTTAATTTTTTTAATTTATTTTTTTCCTTATGTATACATTTATTTACTTATAAATTGTGTTGTTCTGTACTATTAAATAAAATTCTGTATATAAAGTTTATTGTATATATACTATATAAACTTTATTTTACATACAGAATTTTATTTTAATAGAATACTTAATAAATTATATATAATAGATTATACAGAAATGATACAATTTTGAGTAACTTTTAAAATAGCAGTATAAATTTAAAACCAAAACAAGTAAAACCTTATTTAGTTTAGAATATTATTCTCTTTAACTGAATTTTTTTTTTTCTTTTTGGGTCACACCCACCAGCGCTCAGGGGTTACTCCTGGCTCTGCACTCAGGGAATTACTCCTGGCGGTGCTCGGGGGACCATATGGGATGCCGGGATCGAACCCGGGCTGGCACAGGACGGCAGCGTGCAAGGCAAATGCCCTACTGCTGGGCTATCGCTCCAGCCCTTTAACTGAAAATTTTAATATAAAAATAAATTAAAAAGAACACTGGAATTGGCTTAAGTGAGTTAGATATCATTTTGAATAGTATCTAAATAATATAGTTTTATTCACTCAATTAAATCAAATTAAGTTGTGTGGTAGTTGCCAGTTTAATTTTTAAAGAAAATCAGATTGCCACACTGTTTTGCAGAGTGGAGATGCTGTCTTCTATCTGACTAATAGTACTCAAGCACCTCATTTTTCTGGCATTCGTCCCCAATCCTGGTGTGCTCCCTTGCCACTCCCATTATGTGCAGTGTTGAATTTTTTGTTCACACTTCTCTAATGGCTATTAATGTCCAGTATATATTTATAAGTATTTGCCACCAGTATATCCTCTTCAGGAATATGTCTCTATGTAACTTTTGGGCACTTAAAAGTGCCCCAAAAAAAAACCATAGAGGTTTTTTAAAAAATATGGTTTAAAAAAATAGAGGTTTTTTAAAAAAAATTTCATTCATTCATTCATTCATTCATTCATTTTGCTTTTTTGGGTCACACCCGGCCATGCTCAGGGGTTACTCCTGGCTCTACATTCAGGAATTACTCCTGGTGGTGCTCGGGGACCATATGGGATACCAGGAATCGAACCCGGGTTGGCCACATGCAAGGCAAATGCCCTACCCATTGTGCTATCACTCTAGCCCATAAAGAGGTTGTTTTTATTTGCAATATCTTTCTTGCTTCCACAGAGCAAATGTTTAAAATAATGATAAAGTACATTTCATCATCTTCCCATTTCTGAATCATGACAATTTTCTCTTTTGTGTTCTGCCTTGCCTTGTTTTATAGCTTTGCATTTTACATGAAAACTCATTTTGAGTTTTACTTTTATTTATTTATTTTTGTATAAGGTGAGAGATTCAGATGCAAATTAATTTCCCCATTCCTTTAGATGTTTCACTGCTCCAGGACTATGTGCATAAAAGACCTTTTTCTTCCCCTGGATGACTTTGCATTTGAGTGCATTCAGTTGAATCTATTTCTGGATTCTCTCTTGTGTCCCATTGCTTCACTGTCTGTCCCTCACCAACACTGGTTCTGATTACTGTAGTTACAGCATAATTCTCAAAGGTGGGTGTCTTATTAGTCTTATTTCTAGTTTTATTTTTCACATTACTCTTATTTTTCAGAATTGTCTTTGCTATTGTAGTTCTTTTGCTCTTCCATACAAATTTTAGAATAAGCCTCTCTAAAGTGACCAAAAACTTTCATGAACTTAAGTAAGAACCACATTAAATATATCAGTCAATTTGGAAAGAGCTAATGTTGTAAACAGGAAGTCTTTATTTAATTTTTTGGGGCCACACCCAAAAGTTCTCAGGTCTTACTTCTGACTCTGTGCTCAGGGTGGGTGTTGGGCAACATATGGGATCCTGTAGATCGAACCCAGGTTATCTGTGTGCAAGACAAGATCTGTACTATCCCTATGTATCTGCAGTACCGTCACTATGGGCAACATGAAGTCTTTTAAACCCACAAACAAGTCTCACTTATCTTCTTTAATTTCTTTTTCTTCCTTTTTGAGGTCACACCTTGTGATGCTCAGGGGTTACTTCTGGCTCTACACTCAGGAATTACTCCTGGTGGTGCTTGGAGGATCATGTGGGATGCTGGGGATCGACCCTGGTCGGCTGCATGCTAGGCAAACTTTCCACTGTTGTACTACCACTCTGGCCTCTCTTCTTTGATTTCATTCATAATCACTATGTACTTTTTCCTCTACAAGCCTTCTCCATGTGCTTTTTGTAGGCTTACACATAGGTATCTTATTATTGCCTCTCCCCGTGCTCGGTTGATCATGAGGTTTTCAGAAGGGAGGGTGGGTTCGGTTGTTACTTTTTATATCACTGTAAATTACAAAGTTAATGAAGTTACCTATGATTGAGTTTTTAGGTGTTCAATATTCCTACAAAGCCAATTCCTTCACCAGTATGATCTTGTCTTTGTCTTACTTTGGTATTAGGTAGCATTAATTTCATAAAATAAGTTGAGAAGTATTCTTTCCTTTTCTTGTAATTTTTTGGAGATTGTGTCCACCTAATGTTAGTTCTTTTGAAAACATTTGGTATAATTATCTAATGAAAACATTAGGGTTGGGAAATTTGTTTTTGGAGAATTTGAATGAATTCAATTTCATTAATAGAAATGGGGTTAATCAAATGATTGAAGAATATAATGTGAATTGTGGTAGTTTGTGTATTCTAAGGAATTGTTTTGTCTAAGCTGTCAAATTCATGCATGGTGTTCATAGTTAATATCCTTATTATTGCTTCAATAATAAGCAGAGCCTGGCAAGCTTCCCGTGTTGTATTTGATATGCTAGATACCAGTAACAATTATAGACCTCATTCCCATGACCTGATGGAATGGTTTGAGGCTCTTTATGTTCCTGGAGCAAGCAGGTTCCCTTGGGCTCTACTTGCATGAGACAGGTCATATGGAGATGTTACTGGTGCCCGCCGAGCAAATCGAAGATGAACGGGAAGACAGTGACAGACAGTGACAGTGATTGCTTCAATAAGTTAATATCCTTATTATTGCTTTAATTATTGCTTTAATGATGAATGACCTAAAACCTGAGCTGCGCAGGAGGGAAGAGAGCGGCATGGAATGCCTTCAAAGGTATCGAAGAAATAGCTAAAAGGACAAAGAACCTCCATCTCGGGCACATCTCTTTGAGTCCACAGGTCTCCCTGCATTAACATACGCCTCAGAGACCTGGGCCCTACGAAAGCAGGATGAGAATGCTATTCGGGTCTCCCAGAGAGGCATCGAAAAGCTATGCTTGGAATATCACGTCTCACTCAAGTGAGAGAAGGAATTGGGAGTTCCGACCTCCGTCGCTATTCCAGAATCAGGGACGCTGTCTCGTTTGCCAAGGCATTGAAAATCAGATGGGCTGGACATGTAATGCGATTTGGAGACAACCGCTGGACTAGAGCCATTACTGACTGGATCCCATGGGATGTCAAAAGATCACGTGGCCGCCCACTTACAAGATGGTCAGACTTCCTTGTCAAGACCCTGAAGGAACGGTTTGAGCTCTTCATATTCCTGAATCAACCAGATGCCACTGGGCTACATTGGCACGTGATAGGATCCAATAGAAATGTTACTGGCACCCACCTGAGCAAATTGATGAATAACAGGATTCAAGTGATCAAGTGATCAAGTGATTGCTTTAATGCTTATGGAATCTGTAGTGATATCTCAATAGTTGCACTAGATATTACAGTTTACTGGAGTATTCATTACACCAACTTAACTTTTTATGTGTTCCTTTATTCTTCGTGTTCATAAATAATTGTATTTGATATTCTAATTATACATATGTAAAATCATGGCAGAACTGTTATCCAGAACTGCTATATTTTTTTTGACCATCAAATATCAGAGAACACTGGGTTCCCTGACAAAATCAGGGAGCAGGAACAGGGATCCCCTTTTGCCCCAGGGGACCAGTGGGTGGCAGACAGAGAAAGACTCAAATCCACTGAAGTTTCAAAAGGCTTTACTCTCACAGGTTCTGGTATACAATCCAATTACAGGAAACCCCCAAACTTTAGGTTCCTAGCTGGGCCCTGGCCACTTGTAAGTTTAGAATCCTAGGCCAAGATGGCCATTATCACGTACCTAGGCCCAATAGGGCAGAGAAGGGAGAGAAGGAGCAAAAGAGGCAGAGGGCGCAGAGGAAGAGAGAGCCAGCCAAGGGGCAGAAAGTCACAACTTTTACATTCCTGCTGACCTGACTGGGCTGATCAGCTGATTGCAGTCAAGGCCAATTCTTTCAGGTTTGCTTCCTCCAGGACCTCACCTGGTCCCATTGAAATGTTAATATTGCCCCAGTCAAGGTCAGTCCTTGCAATTTCCCTGCAGGCCCTATGCAGAGTGGGGTAAGGACATGTATCTGTACCATGGATGTTCTACAGTCAGGTACATATTTCTCCAAGCCTTCTCAAGATCCTTGTCTTTACTTCACAGTTGTTTTGGATATTAGCCTTTAGACTTATTAGAGAGCCATGCTTGCTTGCTGGGAGGGAACAGCATTTCTCTCTGATTTAATTATAACTATTTTATACTTCGAGATCCAACATAGCCATTCACATTGCCAGGTGTGACCCCAAAAAGCAAAACAAAAAAATGAAAGACAAATGTTATTGTGTTCTTGCTGTTTTCAAGATTTTTTTCACTTGTTTTAAGTTTTCAGAAGTTTACCTATAACTTGTCTTGTGGATTTCTTCGGGTTTGTCCTGTTTGGGATTTGTTCAGCTTCTGAATCTGTATGTTTATGGGATCTGGCTGTCATATTTGACAAGTTTTCCATTATTCCTTCTTGGTTCTTCCTCTTCTGCTCTTCTATGATCCTGGTGACATGAATGTTACTGTTTTGTTAGTGTCCCAAATATTCCTGTTAGTTTGTTATTTTTTTCAGTATCTTATTTTCTCTGTCGTAAAGGTGGAATCTTTTTTGTGTTTTTATAATATATTTTTTAACTTGACATGATGTAATGGTTTGAGGCTCTTTACGTTCCGGGAGCAAGCAGATGCCTTTGGGCTCTACTTGCATGAGACAGGACATATGGAGATGTTACTGGTGCCCGCCGAGCAAATTGATGATGAACAGAAAGACAGTGACAGTGACAGTGTTTAACTGTTTTTTTTCTTTTTTTGCTTTTTGGGTCACACCTGGGGATGCTCAGGGGTTACTACTGGCTTTTTGCTGAAGAATTACTCCTGGCTGTGCTTGGTGCTGGGGATTGAACCTGGATTGGCTGCATGCAAGGCAAATGCCCTACCCACTGTGCTATTGCTCTGGCTCCTAAAATTGTTCATGATTGAATGTCAGTCATACAGTGTTCCAATACCTGCCCCTTCACCAGTAGCATTTCTTGTGACAATGTCCCCAGTTTCGCTCCTGCACCCCCAAGGTCTGCCTCTATGGAAGACACTTTTCTTCTCTCTCTCTTCCCCTCCATTTTTCCTTTTTAGACACTGTGATTTGCTATTACTGTCACTAAAAGGTTATCATGCATATCACTTTAGATTTTTATAATTTTTTCTTCTTTTTTTTTCATTTTTATTAAAGAACTGTGATTTAGGGCTGGAGCGATAGCCCAGCGGGAAGGGCATTTGCCTTGCACGTGCTGGCCCATGCTGGCCCGGTTCGATCCCCAACATCCCATATGGTCCCCCGAGCACCGCCAGGAGTGATTCCTGAGTGCAGGACCAGGAGAAACACCTGAGCATTTCTGCGTGTGACCCAAAAAAAGCAAAAAAAAAAAAAAAGAACTGTGATTTGCAAAGTTATCAACAGTTGAGTTGTATGCATATAATAGTTCAACACCAATCCCATTACCAGGCCGTCTTCCCTCCACCAGTGTTCCCATATCTCATCCTCGCCTCCAACCCCTTCCTCCACTGCCTCTCATCTGTCCCCTTGACTGGCACATTACAAAGTTATAGTGTTTGCAACTTAGATCCCACCTTTTCAGTGTTGTTCGGTCTGTGCTTTGAATCTGTATCTATACACTCTCCCACATCACCAATGTAACTGAAGCCCCAATCCCTGTTGGTCCATTATTTCTGTTTCTCTTCTTCCTCGCCCCTTCTTCATTTCCTTCCTTTCCTGCCCTTTTCTCTAAACACTGCGGCAGATGAGGCATCCAGGGTTATCTAGGCAAACCCCGTTTATTACATTTCCTCAACCAGTTATTCTGTGTACCACTGGTAAGTGAGATCATCCTGTGTTGGTCTTTGTTCTTCTGGCTTACTTCACTCAACATGATGTCCTCTAGTGCCAACAGATAGAATAATTTCTATTGTTCTACACTGCGTTTACTGATTCTTCCCTTTGTGTCCTACAGCATGTAGTCCATTCTGCTGATTACTTTTATTTTGGCTATTTAAAGAGAGTTGGGTTTAGGTTCACAGCAAAACAACATAAAGTTACGGAGAGTTTCTGAATCCCTCTGTTCCCTCATATGGGCAGAGTTCCCCCTGTCCTTATCTAGTACTTGTGGCTTATTTCTTTTATGAATGAACTTTCACTCACAATATCATTACCCAACACTCAAAATGTTCACTGAGTCACATCTCTGTCCTCCGGTATACTCTTAATTGCTCAATGAAGCATTTTTATGATGGTTACTTTGAGACTTTTTAACAGTTACGCTAACCTCTCTGTCTTCTTGGCGTTGGTATCAATTGACTGCCTTTATGGAAAACAATCTTGGGAAGCTCTTGGGAAGTGAGTGCTTTTCAGTTGAAATCTGGACATTCTGGACATTATGTTATGAAAGTTTGGATATTGTTTAAACATTTGCTTAAGCTGTCTGTCTCCACCGTGCTCTGGCTGAGGAAGTCTGTGTGCTGTCTTTTAGTGCGGAGGATGTTGTCGTCAGACCTCTGAGCTCTGCGTTTGCCACATACCAGAGGTGGCGTTTTGGTTCCCCACAAGCCCTATCAAGGCTCTTGGAAGGGTTTGCATTATTAGTGCTCCTCTATGTCCCCTTTGTTGCTTTCAGGGAAGGGGAGATCCATTACTGATGGGTGGAAATAACAATCTTGACTCCATGGGCCTCTGCTGATGCCCAGTAGAGAGAAGAAGGGGAACCTTATTTCTGCCCACAGCATGAGCCCAGACTTGGCGAGGTCTTTACTGATACCATGTTAGGGTGTTTGTAGGGATGCACATTCCAGCCCCTTGCCTGGCCTTCATCAACACACCCCCGTTGGAGTTCGGGTGTCCCACTGTAGCTTGGTGATGGTGATGGTGGGGATCTTGGCTCCCTACTGTTCCTGGCAATGATGGAGAGGGGGTTGTGGGGCCACAGTGTTTTATGGGTGTGGCCGAGAATAGCATGGTTGTTTCTTGAAGCTTTTCTATTTTTCTAGACTTCTCTCCTATCTTGGTTCTTTGGCTGGAGAGAGCCGGTTCCTGTTGGAGAGTCTTCTCTTTACATACCTGTGTGTTGCTAAGTTAAAGTGATATAGGAGGCAAAAGAAAACCCAGGGAACTGACTAATGTGTTGTTCTTTGGGTCTTGAGGTTTTTAGCTTCACTGTTGTGTGTGTGTGTGTGTGTGTGTGTGTGTGTGTGTGAAATACCAACCTTTTAACATTGTACTTCATGGAAAAAAAATGCAAAAACTCTTTTTTTTTAACATGTCCGGAAGTGAATGTCCACATGTGATTTTATAAAAATTAAGCAACTGCCTCAGGACCTGAAAAGGCTTTTGAAGACCTTCAAAAAGGACAATTTCATGGACATGGAAGATTGGTGGTTGACAGATGTGTAGAGGGAGGGAAAGAGGGATAACGTAGGAGAATAAGAGGAATTTTCAGGGCAGGGAAACTACTCTGCATGATATTCTATGGTGGGAACAGGTCATTATACATTTCTCGAAATCCGTAGAAAGGATAACCCCAGAGTAAACACTCCTGGGACCTTGACTTTGGTTAATAGTAACCATCAGTGTAGGCTCCTGTTGGCGAAGGGTGTAGCGCTTTGGTGGGGAGTTTTGATGAGGGCCTGGGTAGCTTGTGGGCATGGGGACACTAGTCCATGAAACCTACTTTTTGCTCAATCTTGCTGTGAACTATATATTGTGTGCCAGGTGGCCTTGGACTTCTCTAGGTTTGACCGATCATCCTTTCCCCTCTCCACTGCCCTTCGACTTAGCACAGCCAGGCTTAACACCTGTTGGAGCCTCCTTTTCCTCATCTGTATATAAAGGGAACAGCGGAAGTTTTTTTTTTTTATTAAGCATCAGTTTCTATTTTCTTTTTTTCCCCCAGATTTTATTACACCACTTTTAGACATACAATTGCAAGATGCTCATGTAGAGTTTTGGTTCTACAGTTGTTCCAACACCCATCCCTCTACCCAAACCCATCTCCCATCACCAATGTCCCCACCTCCCTCCCACCTCCCACACCTCAACTACTTGGCGGGTTCTGTATGTCTTTTCTCTCCTCTCTATCTCTCCCTCCCACCTAACTTTCCTACACATCATAGAATGCAGTACATTAAAGGACATAACTGTTTCCACTAGTTTGATGGACTGCGCAGCCGCTGACTTAGGGGCCTCATGGTCAGCATCTGGACAGAGAAGGTGGCGACTAGTGTGGTGGGCGGAGTCTCATCCGGCTGCTTCTGGGATCCCCAAGAGGTGATGGGCCCACTCCCAAAGCCCATCTGTCCTCCTGGGAGCCCCATGGTCAGCTGAGCCTGGGAGAGCCGAGTTCCAGCTTCCCTAGCTGTGTTTGAGACTGCATACCATGGCTGGTCACCCCAGGGCAGCTCCTGGGCGGGCCACCAGGCTCGACAAAATGGAGGGGGAACAGCGGAAGTTTCTGATGTAAGGCACTGGGGTGCTGCTGGGCAGGAGACAGGCTCTCTTTGCTTTCCTTCCTTTCTTTCCCAATCCTGTTGTTTATACTCCGGAAAAGCAGCTCTTCTAGAGCAAGAAGAGAGTTGGTGGGTCAGTGGCCCGAGGGTACATCTCCAGACAGGCC
>JAJIBD010014067.1:0-19150 GCA_021461705.1 Cryptotis parvus
ACAACTGGTCTAGAACAACCAGAGGTCAGATAAATAACAGACTCCATAGCTGTAATTAAATGCACCAAGACTAGTAAATGAAGCTCACGGAACATTTGCATAACTACCCTTCCAGCTAATTTGATTAAGAGAGAAATAGATCTAGAGTAGAACTGATAAAGAAGACACACTGCAAACGGAACCGCTTTAAGTGGCAACTTCTATCTTCCTGGCAAATAGCCAAGGACAAGGAAGCCTTGCAGGAGTCCACTCAATCAAGAGATTAACTAGAAAGTCACTTCAAGTAAAGCTGAGGCATGGAAAGTATTATGGACAGAAACCTTTCTGAAGTGCCAAAACTATCTATAATCTCATGCTAATCCTAGATCATTGTGCCCCAACTGCAGACCCCAAATCCTAAACTACACAGATCCTTAGGATTGGAGTTCTAATAAAAGAAAAATCTCAGAAAATTTATTTCATTTTATAAGATCTAATTTCCCTAGGTGGTTTATATTTCCTTTGGACAGAGCGCTTTTAGCAGCTGAAAAGCTGAATGGAATTTCTATAGTGTCACAAATCCTTCCGCCAGGTCAAGAGGCATACTGAGTCACAAATCTCATACTTTACTCCTTAAAGTCTGTGAATCCAGGGCCAGAAAGATAGCACAGTGGGTAGGGCATTTGCCTTGCACATAGCTGACCCGGGTTCAATCCCCGGCATCCCATATGGTCCCCCGAGCACAGCCAGGAGTAATTCCTGAGCGAAGAGCCAGTAGTAACCCTTGAGTGTCGCTCAGTGTGACCCAAAAAAAGCAAAAAATAAAAATTCTGTGAATCCCCAACCAGAATCCTGAGTATCACTTCAAAGTGGTAGTCCTCATTAAATAAATCAGTTAGGGGCCGGAGCGATGGCCCAGCGGGTAGGGCGTTTGCCTTGCACGTGGCCGGCCTATGCCGACCGGGTTCAATCCCGGCATCCCATATGGTCCCCCGAGCACTGCCAGGAGTAATTCCTGAGCACAGAGCCAGGAGTAACCCCTGAGCATCGCCGGGTGTGACCCAAAAAAGCAAAAAAATAAAAAAAAATAAATAAATAAATAAATAAATCAGTTAGAAATAGAAAATCAGTTACAAATCCAATGAGAAAAGTTTCCTATTCCCCTTCCTTACGTTGTATCAATGGGAAATGGAAGAAAGGGCACTCTTTTGGAAGGGGTAACTACACTATGCCATCTATTGTGGATGTCTGGGAGTGAGCAGAAGTTTATTCATTCTGGGGCTGGAGTGATAGTCCAGCAGGTAGGGCATTTGCCTTGCATGTGGCCAGACCTGGGTTCTATGCCTGGTATCCCATATAGTCCCCCAGCACCGCCAGGAGAAATTCCTGAGTGAACAGCCAGGAGTAACCCCTGAGCACTGACAGGTGTGACCCAAAGTTTAGTCATTTTTCTTTCCTTTGTCGGGGTGGGGGGGCATATAGAGGGTGTGGGCATACCTAGTGGTGCTTAGGGTCTACACTGGCTCTGTGTTCAGAGAACCACATGGTACAGAAATCAAACCACAGTTAGCCACATGCAAAGCAAGTGACTTAACCTCTGGACCATCTCTCCAGCCCCTTCGATCATTTCTTTTGACTCAATAAAGCAAAACTTGACAGCATGACGCCTCTTTGCCCATATACACACATCTATGTACAGGGAAATACATTTACATGTGCTTATAACAATTCATGACTAAGGGGGACGTACAGTGGGTAAGGCACTTGCCTTGCACACAGCAAACCCGGATTCAATCCAAGGCACCACATATGATCCCCCAAGACTAACAAGAGTGAACCAAGGGTGAACCTAAGCACTGACAGTTATGGGAGGAAACAAGCAAAGCAAAATATTAAATTCATTACTAAGAACAAAGGGTGACCCAGCTCCACACGTGACAGGAGATGGAGGTTTAAACAGTCAATACCCATGGATGAATCCATGTACTTTTACTGAGGAAAATGGCTACATTCTCTCTACTAAATTTCAGTAGCTAAAGACTAAAGAAAACTCATGCCCTAGATTTGCTTTTTTTTGATTTCCCTATGGTCACTGCACTGGCAGAACTTTAGGAACCCAATCCAAGCAAAGACATACCATAAGCTTCTGGGAGACGCTATTATACATGGAATAGCGAGAAGATGTTCCTTCCACGAGGGAGTCTGCTTTGAATGCATCGTCAAAAGAATCAGAGTGGTGTTGCTTCCCCTCAGTCTCACTGTCAGACCCACTGAGGCTGGTCATAGATGCTGGAGGTGGGGATGGGAGAAAAGGAGAATGTTCAGTCAATTTACGATGCAAAAATAGTTCTGGAAACAAACATTTCCTTTTTTCAACTTCAGCTCATGATAGGCATTGCAGACATAAAGTTCATTACATTACCCCAGGGTCAAATATATTCTCTTATCTCTTACTAATCTTGGGTAAGTCACTTAAAGTACTAATGGTACGTGACACACAGCAGGAGCTCTAAAGTATCAGTTTTCCGGGTCCGGAGCGATAGCCCAGCGGGTAGGGCGTTTGCCTTGCACGTGGCCACCTGTGCCGGCATCGGGTTTGATCCCGGCATCCCATATGGTCCCCGAGCACCACCAGGAGTAATTCCTGAATGCAGAGCCAAGAGTAACCCCTGAGCATTGCCAGGTGTGACCCAAAAAGCAAAAAAAAAAAAAAAAAAAAGAGTTCCAGGTAAGACCCACCTTAGCATCTGCCAGAAGAGGCAGATTAACTGTCTCCAAACCCACTGTGGGATGACCCATAAGCTGCATATTCAATGACTTACTCTTTTCCTCTTTTATACATCTCTGAACCTCAACTTGAAAGTAATTAAAACCCAATATAATTTTATTCAAATAGTTTCTCAGCAATCTCTCCCACGTTTGAAAATTGACTATCCTGATTTTAGTTAACAATGTCTCATATACCCATTTAAATGATATATATTGCAAGACAAGAGAAATGTAGACCAGGAAATGGTGGTGGTACTCATTCTGATCCCAACATTTGAGAAATTACGGTGTGTTTAGCTGTATGGCACATATCACAAATAGGTATCTCTGTGCTTATCGGGGCCAGAACAATAATACAGTAGGGAGGGAGTTTGCCTTCTATGTGATCAACACAGGTTCAATCCTGGGTATCCCAGATGGTCCACCAAAAAGCTAACCCCTGAGTGCAGAGTCAGGTGTCCTGAGCATCACCGGGTATAACCCAAAAACAAACCCAAAAAAACCTAAAATAATTTATGTATCTCACCTATGTATTTCATTCTTTAAAACAGATTAGTTGTTAGTATCTAAATGCTTGTCATTCAGACCTAAACACCTGCTAAGTATTTCTTGTGGACAACAGGCACAGTGAAAAAAATCAGGTCAATATTAAAGGCGAAAAGAACCAAGAATACTTAGGAACTTCTGCTTTACACATCGTAATGGATCAACATTTTCTTATTAAATGAGCAAAACTGCATGTCTGAACATAGATGGTACCTTATATTCCTGACACAAGAGGAAAACTAGCTTGCTAACTCAAGCCTGTGTTCTTCCATGAACACGTCTCTATTTACTTTTTCCACTTGAGAAGCCTGTGTTGTCTCTTGAAAATGTCTCCCTCACATTTGTGTGTGTGTGGGGGGGGGGTGTAGCTTTTTTGGGTTACATCCAGCGATGCTCAGGTGTTACTCCTGGTCTGCACTCAGGAATTACTCCTGGCGATGCTCAGGGGACTATATGGGATGCTCGGGAATCAAATCCAGGCCAACCCCATGGAAGACAAACATCCTCTCGCTGTACTATCACTCTGGCCCCCCCTAACCTCTTTTTCTTTTTTTTTTTTCTTTTTCACACCCGGCAATGCTCAGGGGGTTTCTCCTGGCTCTGCACTCAGGAATTACTCCTGGCAGTGCTCAGGGGGACCATATGGGATGCCAGGGATCGAACCCGGGATGGCATGGGCCAGCCACATGCAAGGCAAACGCCCTACCCGCTGGGCTATCGCTCCCGCCCAACATCTTTTTTTTCAATTATACCACTATGCCCTCACATCTAAGTAAATTTCATTCAATAAAAGCTGTCTAGCTTGACTAAAAATAATAAAGGAACAATAATAATGCTTATTTATTTCACTGCAAAAAGGAGTTCTTGGAAAGTAAAATGCACAAAACCAATAAAACTACTTAAACATGCAGGAATTCGGCCAGAGAGAGAGACCAATAGGTTGGAAAACACACTTTGCACTCAGGGGTCCAATTTCCAGCACCACCTAGTCCCCTAAATACTGAGCTGGGAGTAGCCCCAACCACACCCAGGTATGGCCCCAAAAGCAAAATAAGTAAGCATGCAGGAACTGATGTTCAGATACAGAATACCTAAATGATTTCTGGAAACAAGTGAAAAAAAAGCAAAGCTTGATATTTTTCTATCACTAGAGTTTATCCTGGCTCTCCTTTATTTTTTATTTATCAATTATGTATATATGTTATCCATTTAAAAATGCAAATTAATAACTGGGGGAGGAAACCTGATTTAGTAATTTAACATAAACTCCTTTAAGAAACAAAGAAAAGTGGGGGGGCCAGAGTGAGTCCAATGAATCGGGCACTTGCCTTGCAGACAGTCAACCTGGGTTCAATCCCCAGCATCCCATATGGTCCCCAAAGCACCACCAGGAGTAATTCCTGAGTGCAGACCCAGGAGACACCCTAAGCATTGCTGTGTCACCCAAAAAGTCACTTGTCACTTGTCTTTCCGTCCTGCATCGATTTGCTAGAGCAGGCACCAATAACATCATCTCCATAGGGCCTGTCACTGTTGTGCTAGTGTAGCACAAAGGTATCTGCCCGCTCCAGGAATACAAAGAGCCTCAAACCATTCCTTCAGGTCATGGGAATGAGGTCTATAATTGTTACTGGTTTTTGGCATATCAAATATGACACGGGTAGCTTGCCAGGCTCTGTCAGGCAGGTGGTATACTCTCTCAGTGTTTTAAAACTGAAGAAAAATAATTTCCGCTACTGAGTTTCCTAATGCTTAGTAAATGATACTGTTCCTACAATAATGTGAGATAAGAGTTATTGACATGGTGGTGAGTGGCAGAGAGATAGCACATAGAGTCTAGTGTTTGCCTTGAATGGAGCCAATCCTGGTTTGATCCCAGCACAGTTCCAGGACAGAAGTTCTCTTCTACCTCCGAGGCCACTGGGGGACGGATGAAAACTCACAAGTCGGTGCAGTTCCAAAAAAGGCTTTTAATAGTACAAAAGCTCTAACACCGCAATCCAATATAATGAAAGAACTCTAGCTCTGGTCAGAAATTAGAGCATACAAGAGATCCCAAGTCTGGGACCGGGCGATAGTCCAGCGATTAGGGCATTTGTCTTGCATGTGGCCGAACCGGGTTCAATCCCGGCATCCCATATGGTCCCCACGCAGCGCCAGGAGTAATTCCTGAGAACAGAGCCAGGAATAACCCCTGAGCATTGCTGGGTGTGACCCAAAAAGAAAAAACAAAAAGAGAGCCCAAGTGTCCCACCAAAGAGAGGAGTCCTACCCAAAAGAAGGAGCAGGAAAAAAGAGTAAGTGCCTCAAGTCAGTCCCCTTATATACACCAGAGTAATCCTATCTGTTGACAGGAGGGCCCTGTCAACAAAGAACCCTAAACAAACTGGAGAAGGGTGGGCCACACCCTATTACAGGTATAAACAAAGGATTACACCAAGGACTAATCCCTTCTTCCAGAGATTATCGCTTATGTAAAACACTGGAGAGAAAGGTGTAATATAATGTAACACATCTTAATTTCATGGGCTTCATGTAATCTAGATGGTACCCACAAGGTCCTTCTTAATTATTATCTGCACCAGGGTGATTCTGAGTATCTTGTTCTCCATATACTGAAAGGGTCACACTTTGTTGTGTGAAGGCAAACTAGTATGATCCTTCCTAGAATCTTAAACAATAGTCTCAACGTAGCCAGGGTGATAATCTCCTGGTAAATTCTAACTGACCCATGCTGGGTGCAGTGGGTATAAAGAGGAGCTGTGCCCAATCTAGAAAACATAGAAGTCTTAGTAGATGTATAAATCAGAAGTTATTCAGAGTCAAGGTGACTTCTGTAACTGCCACACCCTCTAGCAGTGTTTACATAGAAGAGAGATCTCATTAGTATGAACCTTGGCTTAAGAACATGTAAGTAGATTAAGCTGTGAGTGGGTAAAAAGAGCAAAGCTCCTAAACTAGCTAAGCCTATCATCCAACAAGATCCTCTATCTGTATTTCCTCTTATGATACCTCATGTACAAGTAGTGCAAGACATTCAGTCCTCAGAAGTATAAGGGGAGCCAGAGCAGTAGTACAGTGGGTAGGGTACTTGACTTGTATGCAGCCAACCCAAACTCTATCCCTGGCATCCTATAAGGTCCCCTGAGCACCACCAAGAGTAATTCCTAAGTGCAGAGACAGGTATAACTTCTGAGCACCACCAGGTATGGCCCAAAAACAAAGAAAAAGTATAAGTATATAAGTATCCTTATAGGATACTTGTTATTGTACATTTGTTCAAGCTCAGCATGTACAGCACAAAAGAGTGAACCATACTGTAGACATGGAGACTGGGTAATACTGGTGTGTCTATACAGGTTAATGGCTTAAAACAATGTAGCATTCGAACGAGGATCTTGATAATGGGGAAGATCATGCAACTGTGGGAACAAAGTGTAGCTCAGATACTTCAGCACTTTCCAGTCAAATTTGCTATGAACAATTACACGAGGACCAGTGATAGCACAGCAGGTAGGGTGCTTGTCTTGCACACAACCGACCTGGGTTCGATCCCGGCATCCCATATGGTCCCCGGAGCACCGCCAGGAGTAATTCCTGAGTGCAGAGCCAAGAGTAACCCCTGAGCATTGCCGGGTGTGACCCAAAAAAGAAAAAAAAAAAATTACACGATTGCTCTAAAAAAGAACTGTCTTAAAAAAAAATGGAAGTAAGTCTGGGATTACCTGCTCTAAAATAAATTATCTTAAAAACTCCAGAAGGGAGCCAGAGCGATAGCCCAGTGGGTAGGGCGTTTGCCTTACACGCTGCCGACCTGGGTTCTATTCCTGGCATCCCATATGGTCCCCTGAGCCCCGCCAGGAATAATTCCTGAGTGCAGAGCTAGGAGTAACCCCTGAGCATTGCTGGATGTGACCCAAAAAGCAAAAAAAAAAAAAAAACCCTGTTTGGAAGTAAGGTCTGGGATATAGTGGTAGAGCACAAACTTCAGTTATAAGGTTCAAGTCCCATGTGTTGGATAATGCAGGACTTGTTTTCCCTCAGACATTGTTTCAATCGTTTAGAAGAAGTAAACAGAAAAGGGGAGATGTTGGATAACACCCTGTAGATATAGGTTAAAATGGATAGAAGGTCAGGATTCTGAACCTGGAGGGGTAGTTATAAAAAAGGGCCCCAGGGGGCCGGAGCGATAGTCCAGCAGGTAGGGCGTTTGCCTTGCACGCAGCCGGCCCATGCCGGCCCGGGTTCGATCCCCGGCATCCCATATGGTCCCCCCAGTACCACCAGGAGTAATTCCTGAGTGCAGAGCCAGGAGTAACCCCTGAGCATCGCTGATGTGACCCAAAAAGCAAAAACAAAACAAAAAAAAAAAAAAAGGGCCCCAGGGTAGTATCTTGGGGTTCCCTGTGCCTGGGTCAAAGAGCCAGCTCCGGAGCCATGGGTTCATGTTGCCTGGGCATGAGGACCAGCGCCAGGGCAACAAGGGCTATAGGGCTAAGGCCAGGACTCCGTGGGCCAGCCTGAAAGATAAAGGATCTGAAAAGAGAGGACCAGAAGAAGAAGAGAAGAGACACAGAGACAAAGAGACAGAGAAATAGAGATAAAGAAACCGATGTTAGAGATAGAGGACAAGAGAGAAGGGGCTAGAGCCATAGTCCAGTGGGTAGGGCATTTGCCTTGCACGCGGCCTACCCATATTCAATTCCCGGCATCCTATTTGGTCCTCTGAGCACTGCCAGGAGTAACTCCTGAGTGCAGAGCCAGGAGTAACCCCCTAAGCATTGTCGGGTGTGACCTAAAACCAAAAAATAAATAAATAAATAAATAATTAAAATAGGACAGAGAGAAGAGAAAGAGAGACGACCTGAGAAGAGAGGTCCTGAAAAGAGAGGTCCTGGGAGAGGACCTGAAAAGAGATGCCCTGAAGCGACAAGTCCTGAAGAGAGAGGCCCTGAAGAGAGGCGCCTGCTGGAGAACCTGCTGGGAGAGAGAGAAGTCCCTGGAGAGAGGTTTCTGCAGTGAGGTGGAGTGAGGAGTGAGAGCAGACAGATGAAAAGGAGAGCTTCAACAGCCTGTGATCTTGTTTCTTTATCCGTCGGTCTGGGGAACGGTTGTCGGCCCCAGACACAGGCGGGGACCTTAATGGACTGTGAGTACTATCTGGGACCCCATGGACACCAGCATCTGCTGCTTTGGCTATCCCCTGACAAGAACACTACTGAGGTCTGGGCTCCTTGAGGTGTCCCTTCAGCCCTGACACCCATGCACCTTCCCCATGAAAAAGTTTTAAAGGGCCAAAATGAAACTACATTGGGTAGGGCACTTGCCTAGATGCAGCAGAGCCTGGTTTAATCCCGGCATCCCATGGTGCTCTGAGCACCACCAAGAGTAATTCCTGAGCACAGAACCAGAAGTTAACCCCTGAGCCTCTCCAGGTGTGGTCCCCACCCAAAAAAAAATAAATAAAAGGAAAACATGAATTATGAGGATGTAATGTCTTTACCTTAATAGAGAACTGATTCTCCTTAGACTACTATTCAGCAATCCCTGCTCTAAGCATGGACTAGGACATTAGTTAGAATCCCAAACACTGATAGTTTAATTAACTTAGACAACAACTTTGGCTCAGGACCTGTTCTACAAAAGAACCAGGCTATCTGGAATGGGATACTATCCAAAAATAATCCTACCCAAGAACTAAAATTCTAGCCAAGAAAAAAAAATGTGAATTTTTCAAGGACACTTTTATGAAAGAAAAAGACACGTAATCATATGTGAGGAAACTGAAATAAACTAAAAGCCAAAGTCTGGAGCAGGAGAGAGTACAGTGGGTAGGACGCTTTGCACTACACCAAGTCCTTCCAGGAGAGATCCCTGAGTGCAGTCATAATTTATCCCAAACACAGTCAGGGTATGGTCCAAAACCAAAAACCAGCAAAACAAACAAAAAAAACCAACCTGGCTTCTAAGCAGTTAGCCTGGGGATAGATATATTGGTTGAGAGTGTCTCTGTATTGGGAGGTGCTAAATATTCCCCTTCCGGCCAATACCAGCCTAGAACTGAGTATTAAATACACTGTCACTGTCTGTCTTCCCGTTTATCATCGATTTGCTCGAGCGGGCCCCAGTAACATCTCCATATGTCCTGTCTCATGCTAGTAGAGCCCAAGGCATCTGCTTGCTCCAGGAACATAAAGAGCCTCAATCCATTCCAGAATGAAGTCTATAATTGTTACTGGTATTTGGCATATATATCAAATACAACACGGGTAGCTTGCCAGGCTCTGCCGTGCAGGTAGCATATTTGAGTATTAAATACAGGCAAAAAAATGCACATGATGGCCTCTAAGTGTATATATTGCAACCCACAATATGTAAGAGAAGGAAAAGAGAGAGGAGGAGAGAGAAAAAGAGATAAAAGAACCTGCCAAGGGGGCAGGGAGTGATAGCCCAGCGGGTAGGGCGTTTGCCTTGCACGCGGCTGGCCCATGCTGGCTAGGGTTCGATTCCCGGCATCCCATATGGTCCCCCGAGCACCGCCAGGAGTGATTCCTGAGTGCAGAGCCAGGAGAACCCCTGAGCACTGCCGGGTGTGACCCCAAAAAAGCAAAAAAAAAAAAAAAAAGAACCTGCCAAGGGCCGGAGCGATAGCCCAGCGGGTAGGGGCATTTGCCTTGCAGGCGGCCGACCTGTGCTGGCCTGGGTTCAATCCCGGCATCCCATATGGTCCATCCCCAGCATCCCATATGGTCCCCGAGCACCGCCAGGAGTAATTCCTGAGTGCAGAGCCAGGAGTAACCCCTGAGCATTGCCTGGTGTGACCCAAAAAAGAAAAAAAAAAACCTGCCATGGAGGCAGGCTATGGGAGGGGGAGGGAATTGGGGACATTGGTGGTGGGAAATGGGCACTGGTGGAGGGCGGGTGCTGGAACACTATGTGACCGAAACCTCCAAACATGAACAACGTTTGTAATTGTATATCTCACGGTGGTATAATAAAATATTAATAAAAAAAATGCCCCTTCCCCTTAGGAGAGCATCCAACTCCCTTAATATAGAGACAGCTTGCTTACACAGACCAATGCAATACATGTCACAGAGTGCCACTTAGAAGGAAAGAACCAGAACATTAATAATGAGTAACCATGGAAACTGAGAGAGATGGTATTTATTTTACGCACATTTTCCTGCAATTTCTGAGAAACAAGAATTTATTAGTTTAAAAAGTAGAGCTTTAAAAAACTGTTTAAAGTTATCAAGCAAGCCTTGGGATCCTTTCCAAAAGAAACCTTCGGAGGCAGGGTCAGAGGGACAGCAGCCTTGCACAGAGCTGGGCCAGGTTTGATTGTCAGAATCTGTTTGGTCTCCTAAACCCTGCCAGGAGTGGCCCTTAGCACAGAGCGAGAGTAAGCTCTGAGCATCGCCAGGTATGACCCCCCCCATCCCCCACAAAAAGGGGGGAGAAATCTTCAGAGAATAGCAGATCTGAGAGGCAAGACTTTTTTTTTTTTTTTTTTTTTTTTTTTGCTTTTTTTGGGTCACACCTGGCAATGCTCAGGGGTTACTCCTTGCTCTGCACTCAGGAATTACTCCTGGCAGTGCTCAGGGGACCATATGGGATGCCGGGGATCAAATCCGGGTCGGCCGAAAGACAAACACCTTAGCCGCTGGACTATCCGGCCCCAGAGGCAGGACTTCCTGAGCCCACGAAGAGAGATATGCTGTGCAACACAGTGCTCACCTGCTGAAGAACTCTGCATCTGAGGGGGAACACTCTCCACTGTCTCCACTGACTGTTTCCATGCCTTCCACATGGACTAAGACTGAAAGAGGTCCCTAGACTGTGGATACTATGCCCAAAAGTTTTCTTCTGGGCAACCTCCTCACTCACCAGAGGCTACAGCATTAAATCAGTTACCATTCCTTTCATCAGCTTTATGGGGAATTGATGGGCCTATAAAACAGTTCTATTGGGGCCAGAGCAATACACAGCGAGTAGGGCATTTGCCTTGCATGCAGCCAGAACCAGGTTTGATTCTCAGCATCCTATATGGTCCCACAAGCACTGCCAGGAGGTAATTCCTGAGTGCAGAGCCAGAAGTAACCCCTGAGCGTCGCACTCAAGTTATATTAACAGCTTTATTAATATACAGTTATTTTAATACCTTTATGAAAAGGAAAACCTAGCATCCCCAATCAGCGTGTACTCTTTCTAGCTCCAGAGAGCTGGCAGGTCGTCAGATGCTTGAAGGACCACCAGCAACAGGCACTGGAATGGTGTATGAGTATCATCATAACACCTGTTTTCTTTGCCTTCATAACATTTTTGGATCAAATGACAATCAAATTTGGAAGGAAACAATATTAGGCAAGTCACGGTGACTCTGCTGCAAAACATAGCACCAGACCCAGCACATGGAGTTTTCTATTTCATTCCTCTTCATCTCTCTTCGTGGGCTCAGGAAGTCCTGCCTCTGGGGCCGGATAGTCCAGCGGCTAGGGTGTTTGTCTTAATTAGAATGGGAAGGAATGGGAGTGAAGATAGATGGTCGGCAACTACACCACCTCCCGCTTCGCTGATGACATCGTTCTAATAACACCAAACATTAGCCAAGCGGCACAAATGCTGGCTGACTTTAACCGAGAATGTGGAAAGGTAGGTCTACAGCTGAATCTAAAGAAAACTATGTTCATGAGAAATGAACTAGTTCCTGAGGCCCCATTCACTCTCAATGGAACAAACATCTCTGAATGCAGCAGTTATGTGTACCTAGGTCGAGAAGTCAACATGATGAACGACCTAAAACCTGAGCTGCGCAGGAGGAAGAGAGCGGCATGGAATGCCTTCAAAGGCATCGAAGAAATAGCCAAAAAGGACAAAGAACCTCCGGCTCCGGGCACATCTCTTCAACTCCACCGTTCTCCCTGCATTAACATACGCCTCAGAGACCTGGGCCCTATGAAACCAGGATGAGAATGCTATTCGGGTCTCCCAGAGAGGCATCGAAAGAGCTATGCTTGGAATATCACGTCTCACTCAAGTGAGAGAAGGAATCCGGAGTTCTGACCTCCGTCGCTATTCCAGAATCAGGGATGCTGTCTCGTTTGCCCAGGCATCAAAAATCAGATGGGCTGGACATGTAATGCGATTTGGAGACAACCGCTGGACTAGAGCCGTTACCGACTGGATCCCACGGGATGTCAAAAGATCACGTGGCCGCCCACCTACAAGATGGTCAGACTTCCTTGTTAAGACCCTGAAGGAACTGTTTGAGGCTCTTCATATTCCTGAATCAACCAGATGCCATTGGGCTACATTGGCACGTGATAGGGTCCAATGGAAATGTTACTGGCGCCCGCTCGAGCAAATCGATGAGTAACGGGATTCAAGTGATCAAGTGACCCCAAGTGTTACCTAGTACATAGCTGTGCTGCCCAGCTTCTGAGAATGAGGCTGAAGAAGGTAATTTTTTTAAGTCATCTGTAAATTATTCGACTTGAGACATGTGTTCTTGCAGATAAGAAAGGTACTTCAGGGCCAGAGCGATAGCCCAGCGGGTATGGCGTTTGCCTTCGCACGCCGGCGGCCCATGCCGGCCCGGGTTCGATTCCTGGCATCCCATACGGTCCCCCGAGCACCGCCGGGGAGTAATTCCTGACTGCAGAACCAGGAGTAACCCCTGAGCATCGCGGGTGTGACCCAAAAATAAAAAAAAAAAAAAGAAAAGAAAGGTACTTCAGTACCTCATGTAGGTCAATTCAAATAACATCTCAGGTGCCCAAAGTGACACTCAGGGGAGGCAACCCCTCCCAAGGCAACAGTCTCCTGTTTTAAACACTATCAGATGCAAAAAATACAAGAGCTAACATACTATTCCCACTAGGTATTTTCTGGGAGACAGAGGGTGTGGAAGATAGGCAAGTAAGTCTTTCTTTCTTTATCTCATGTGGTATTTGAAGCCTGACCCAACCAAAGACAACGTTTACTTTATTAGTCCTGACGTCCACAGACTGCCACAGTCACTACTCAAACTGTAGGCCTTTGGGGCTACTCTTTTCCAAGTGAAAGGGAAATATCTATCGTGGCTGCACAGGATTAAGAGGAGGTTTAGACTCCCGAGACTGATAAGAACTTAGCAAACACTGAGCAGACAATTTTGTAATGAGGATATAAATTAACAAGAGTAATAAGGTCAGTCTATTAAAATCATTAGTTTCATTAAGAACTTGCCAGAGCTAGGTAGCATTCCCATTAACCTCTCTGGGAACTTCCTTTCTTAAAACCTAACCGAGGCTCCAAAACAGAGTTTTCATTTAAGATTTCATCTCTACCTGACAAAAATCATTACTCTTTTTTTTTTTCATACCGGCAATGCTCAGAAATTGCTCCTGAGCGGTGCTCGGGGGACCATATGGGATGCCACAGATAGAACCCGGGTCAGACACATGCAAGGCAAATGCCCTACCCGCTGTGCTGTCACTCCAGACCCCAGAAATCATTACTCTTAAGTAACTTTTTGAAAAGAAAGCTCAGCAAGGCAGATAGCTGAATGATCTCTCAACTGAAGGAGACTCTGGGTTAATTCCCTGCACCCAAAAACAAATCAATAAAGAAAAACAAATTTTGTTTTAATGTTTGCTTTGCAGAACAAAGGTTTCCCAACAACTGGCCACATTTTTTTTCACATGGCAACAGGGAAGTAGGACAAACATGCCAGAATTAAAAAACACGAAAACAACAACACGCTAGGCGGGCGGCACTGACCACTAACGACCAAGGTGCGTGGCACACACAGAAGGGGTAAATTATGGATTTTAATAAACATCGCCTGACAACTGCCGTCATCCACTCTCATTCCTATTTAAAGACTCAACTTCTCCTTCGTACTAGACAAATAGTAACTCGTTAGAACAATTTAAACAGATACTGATAAAGGAAGTTTTTGATTAAGCTCATGAATCTGAGTTGACAGGAAAGCAATGGTGTTTCAAGGAAAATAGCCTCTTTAGGAAAAAAAATTAAGCATGGTGAAGGAGAGGAAGGCTTTCAGTGTGGGCTGATAAAGGTCTAGAAATTTCTAGAGCCAAACACCATGGAGTGCCAGAAGTTCATAATGGGAACACAATTAAGGAGAAAAGGAAACCCCTTGGTGTCAAGACAGTTTCCCTGCGAGAGAAAAAGAACCAAACTAACAAATACCTGCCTCTTTTTTACTTCAAAAGGCTAAATTTATTTAGCAGAAAATTTCCCTAAGCTTATTTAAGTTTTGCTTTTTTATGCCTTCAACTCCCTCTAAAAGTACTCTAAAGAACTCAATTCCACAGTGGCCATGAGTACATCCCTTTTCTTCTTTGGTCTAGTGTCAGCCTTTGACCTGGCAATGCAGCGAGTTTGCCAATACTGTAAAATAAATAGACTTAAATATACTATTAATGAATTATCACACTGACCTAGCAGAAGAGTCCAAAGGCCCAGATGGTGACTACTGTTTTCTTATTTTCCTAACTACACTCCCTTAAGAGTATTCCTCAATCATCTCCACAATTTATCAAGGTAGAAGTAGCTGGAGCAGAGAAACACACCTGGAGTGTTTATGTACGGGTCAGTATGTAGGGGTCAGTCGTCAAGCTATGCCTCTAATGTGTGAGGCATAATGAGTGTGACCCGCCTCCACCCCATACCCTACCCACACAAACCAAACTAACCACTGCTTTCAAGCTTTCTTACAGTGACCAGAATAGGGAAAGCTACACCCAGGTTCATGAGATCTGTCATTTCTGAGACGTAAAGTATCAGGGGCACACCGCACAAGGGAAAACTAAGTCAAGACAGAACACAGGCGACACAAATGTTAAGTTCTTGATTAAATGCTCTGCCTTCAACTGGAGGAGACACAAGCGAGATGAAAGATCTGGAACACTGTTAGCTTCTTGCCAAGACACTGAGCAAGGAGTTGGGAGGACGCAGAGAGCAATGTTGCTGATGGAGTCACCACAACATCAGCACTGAGTTTCTCTATCAAGATGAAGCTGCCCCTTTTTAAAACAAGTTAACCAAGTGAAATCTAGCAATTTTTATCTGTCACTGCCTCATGCTACACTTCCTTTCTTTTTCTTTTTTTTTTGCTTTTTTGGGTCATACCCAGTAATGCTCAGGGGTTACTACTGGCTCTGCACTCAGGAATTACACCTGGCACTGCGTGGGAATCATATGGGATGCCGGGGATCTAACTGGGTTGGCCACATGCAAGGCAAACACCCTCCCCATTGGAGTATGGTTCCGGGCCCCAAATGCCACACTTTCTACAAGTGACAAACCAAACAGCCTACTGCCAGACACGTAAGATGCTCTGTCCACCTCACAGGTGGTCATTCCATACAAACCAGCAGTTCAGTGCCGCATGATACTGCTTACAGCAAAGATCCAAGCTATTTGGTCCTGTTAAGGGGGAATTGTGGAAGGCAGAAGGATAATCTCAATTCACATTCACATTTTAAAAATCTTATCTGAGGGCGGGAGCGATAGTCCAGCGGGTAGGGGCTTTGCCTTTGCAAGCCGCGCCCATGCTGGTCCGGGTTCGGTTCGATCCCGACATCCCATATGGTCCCCGAGCACGGCCAGCAGTTATTCCTGAGTGCAGAGCCAGGAGAAACCCCTGAGCATTGCCGGGTGTGACCCAAAAAGAAAAAAAAAAAAATCTTATCTGAGTCGCTGGCGTCTTGAAGGCTCCTTAACCACATGCACTTATGTCCTCTAGCTGGGAGCTATCACTTATGTCCTCTAGCTGGGAGCTATGTTCTCCTTACTTTAAAGTGATTATCTTTGAAATATTTTTCAAGCTACCATTGAAAGTAAATGGGGGTGGGGGCCCAGAGCGATAGCCCAGCGGGAAGGGCGTTTGCCTTGCATCGCGGCCGGCCTATGCCGCCCGGGTTTGATCCCCAGCATCCCATATGGTCCCCGAGCACCGCCAGGAGTAATTCCTGAGTGCAGAGCCAGGAGTAACCCCTGAGCGTCACCGGGTGTGACCCAAAAAGCAAAAAAAAAAAAAAAAAAAAAGTACATGCCACCTCACCCCTCAAGGATCTGCTCAGGACTCCCTACCCACCCACTTACTAGCATTCATTCACCCAACCTTCATTCCTGCTCCTGAGAGTCTCTCTCCCAGTACACCCTGAGCCCTACCTTCAGCAGGCTTCCATTTCAGTAACCACAACTGCACAGAACTTTTCTCACTTACTGGAATCCACCAGGACAATTTTAAAGGCAAACACATCTTCATGCACATGGTTATAAAGGAGTCTTTTACCAGAAGACCACAGACCACAGACTCATCAAATACTGCATCAATGTACTGCCTTGTCAAGCTCCTCTCTCGACTAGCTTCTCAGGAGAGCTGATGAATAAATGCCTCCCCATCCCCTCAAAGATCTGCTCAAAGGCAGCACTGCCCTTCATTAGTCTGCCACTTGAACATAAACTGTACTTTCAAACCATGCTTCATCAATCTGTTAGTAAATTTCATTTCAATCTAGCAGAGAACCCAAAATGCAACATGTATGGTCTATCTGACTAAACAGATTCTCCCAAAAGGTCATGCCATCTAATATGTACAAGTGTGACATTTGGAAATCCAGTCATAATAAAATTAGATGGAAACAGATTAAGGTGGTTTTAATCCAATAACTAATATCATTATAAGGAAATATTTATAGGGGCTAGTGCAATAGTACAACAGGCAGCAGTACAACAGTACAGAGGGTAGGGCGTTTGCCTTATACAGTCAACCTGGATTCGATCCCTGGAATCCCATATGGTCCCCCAAACCCCACCAGGAGTAATTCCTAAGCTTTCCATATTTTAAAGCCCTGAGTTGAATCCCTGGCACCCACCCCCACCCCAACAAAAGGCAAACTTAAAAAAAAACCACAATCAGGAACACACAGACAGAGGACAGAAAAAAAGAGGCAGAGAAAAGAGCTATGCTACCACAGTCCAGGAACACCAAGGCCTGTCAGCAACTACCAATGCTGTTCGAGACAAAGAAAGGAGTGTACTCGAGAGTGCCTCAGGAGGGAAACAGCTCTGATGACACCCTGATTTCTGATTTCTGCCCTCCGGAACTGAGAATGCTTTCTTCCAGTTTGGGGTAATTTGTTCCAGCAGTCCCAGGAAATTAGCTGGGCAAGTTAAATGCAAGAAGAGCCATTTTAAATTTCCTAGTATTTGAGTCAAGTTCCTGGACACTTTATAATTTATCACAAAAGTATCTGTGCAAACTAAATGTCCGTAACCAATAAAACAGAAAAGCAAAGTTTCAACCGAATCAGCATAATCTTTTGAGCTTAACAAGTGAACGCTGGGCTGGAGCAACAGTACAGGGCTAGGGCGTTTGCCTTGCAAAAGGCCCACCCGGGTTTAATCCCCAGCATCCCATATGGTCCCCCAAGCACCGCCAGGAGTAACCCCTGAGCATCGCCAGGTGTAACACAAAAAGCAAAAAAAAAAAAAAAGTGAATACAGGGATACTCCAATTCATTAGGGTGTTTCTGATCACAACTGCAACGTAAACTAAGAAAATGCAAAAACCTAGTGAGTTAGGTCAGATCAAGGGGAGAAAAAAGAGCACCTATCACTCACTGGCTTAAGGAGGGGGGTGTCACCTACTGAAGGACCAGCAATGATATAAGGTGCTTCTGTGGCAACTGTTTTTAAAACCAATTCCTCCTTACAGGGCAATGACAGAGAGGAAGAGAATCTACAGACAACACTTAACTCTAGCAGCTGCCCTATTTTTTCTCCAGAAGCAGGGAACTCCCATCCTGCCCAATTCAAGCCCCAGAGATTCAACGGACCAGATGGCCAGTGGCGTCAAAGCATATTGAAGGCATACCTTTTGCTGCATGATTGACAGAAGAGGGAGGTTCGTCATCTGACGTAGAGCTGAGGCTCAGGGCAAGCTCTGCAACTCTTTTCTTCTGCTTCTTGATGGGGGCAGTGCACTCTGGGTCATTTCTCCTCTTCATTGTTACTGCAACCATAAATCCAGATAGTCAGCAGCCCTTGTCAGAGCCACTAAAACCTGAGCAAGGAATCCATAGTATAAATCAATGGGAGAGAATCTGGCAACTGCAAACAACTTTCAGTGCCAGGACTTGAATAACCTCTTCCTCAAAATGAGGTCCAGAAAGGATGCTAGCCAAGCTCTGGTTTTCAATAACAGCAGTTTTACTGGAAAATGTGGTATCCACAATGCCTTCTCAGCCACTGTGACCACTGTGTGTCTAAGCCATAGATAAACCCCACAAGCCACAAGGAAAACGGCACTGGCACTTTTTATTCCATACTTCTGCTGTAACATTGGTCATGGGAAATGGTAATGTACACTGGGAATTATGAATCTAATAAATATCAATTATTATCCAAGGTGAAAAACAACCCGAATTATTCATCAACCATTATTATCTTACCAGGACAATTAAGACATTACATATCACAATGTTTTTTTCCAAACACTTTAGGATGCTTGAAAACATGAATTGATAACATTCTTGGATTTATTTTGTTTTCATGGGGTTGGAAATTGAACCTAGGGCTTTGTAATATGAAATGCATGTCTCTACAAGTAAACCACATCCCCAATTGATTGATTTGTTCTAAGAACGGAAAAGTTTTAACCAGTTTAAGAAATTAATGCAGTGACTGGGGCCTGAGCAACAGCACAGCCGAGTAGGGCTTTGCTTTTGCACGGCGGCCCACGGGGTTCGATCTCCCACATCCCACATGGTCCCCGAGCAGTGCCAGGAGTAACCCCTGAGCATGGCCAGGTGTGACAAAAAATAATAATAATAATAAT